>LOEQ01005483.1:15515-41531 GCA_001685075.1 Bramus lutescens | reverse complement strand
GTGTAGTACTCCATTGTGTAAATGTACCACATTTTCCTTATCCATTCTTTGGATAAGGCATTTAGGTTGTTTCCAGGTTCTGGCTATGACAAACAAAGTTGCTATGAACATAGTTGAACACATTTCTTTGTGGCACAATTGAGCATAGTTTGAATATATAATCCAAAGTGGTATTACTGGGTCTTGAGGAAGGTTGTTTCCAAATTTTCTGAGAAATTGTCACACTGACATCCAAAGCAGCTGTACCAGCTTGCATTGCCACCAGCAATGCAGAAGAATTCCCTTTACCCCACAACCTCTCCAGCATAAGTTGTCATTAATGTTCTTGATCTTGGCCATTGTGACAGGTGTAAGAAGGAATCTCAGAGTTATTTTGATTTGTATTTTTCTGATGACTAAGGATGTTGAATATTTCCTTAAATGTCTTTCAGCCATTTTAGATTCCTCTGTTGAGAGTTCTCTGTTTAGGTCTGTAATCGTTTTTTTTTTTTTATTGAATCATGTGTTCTCTTGATGATCAGTTTCTTGAGTTATTTGTATATTTTGGAGATCAGACTTCTGTCTGATGTGGGGTTAGTGAAGATCCTTTCCCATTCTGTAGGCTGTCGTTTTGTCTTGTTGATCATGTCCTTTGCTTTACAGAAGCTTTAGTGATTTGTTAAGCTTAAAATCTATACTGCAGAGCTTTCTAACAAAGCATATTTCTTTTTTGTGTGTGTCAATTGGTTTCAGTTTCAACATAGTCTTAATAAACAACTGTGAATCCTCTTTTTCTACAGTCTTTCCCCCATTTGTCATCACAAGTATTGTACATCATGGAAATTCTTTTCAGTTCTTTTTTGCTGCTTGCGTCTCAGAGGACATGCAGCAAAATCTCATTGTCATGAAGACTCACAACATTGCCAGCAGAAATGGCTCTTACTCTTTCTGGAGGTCCTGCTTGGAGGATTTAAATAAAGTTTGTGAGCAGTGTGTTACAAAGTGCTTAATGGTGTGACATAGACCCACTGTATACCTGGAACTGGGGTGGTGTGCACAGCTCACAGAGGCTATGAGCATGCCTCTGCCATGTTGTACTGGGCAGAGACAAAAGGCAAAGCAGCCTTATTCCTAGACAAGCTGCTTTGCATTTTAGGAAATGGTACTGATCAGAAAAGGATTACAGATACACAATAAAGACAGATTCAAATAACTGAAAAGACCTCTAAATGGGCCAGAGTTTTGGGTAGTATGTGTGCTTGGTAGAGAGAAAAAAAGAGTATAGAGAGTTATAAAGTGAAGTAAATGGTTTTTAAAAAAAGTAAAACAAAGTCTTTAAAGAGAAAGAGTAAACTTGCAGAAAAAGTAATAGAGTAAGAAAAACAAGCCAAGGAAAAGTGAACTATACACAGAGTCTGGATTATACATACTATGGTGTTTTCTTTGGATTTTTTGACTGCAGGGAGGGAACTTTGATTCTGGGGATCTCTAAACTAAATCAACATGTATACTTTAAAGATATCTTGACTTAAAAATTTGGGTCTAAGAATATGTTGCTTTGGAAAAGAGGTTCTTCTTTTCTTTCCATGGAGGATGAGAACCTATGGATTCCTTCTAGACTACTGTGGTTTGATGGACCAAGACCCCTTAAATGTCTCCATGAACCCCAAAATTAATTCACCCAACTAAGAGCAGAAAGCAATTTGGGAGAACTATGCCCAAATCCCTAAATGACAGTTTATAAATATTTGTTTACATTTAAAGGGGGATATATTATAGAGATGAATATTTTACATTGCTATGAATATTGGATTTTTGATACAGATTTAAGATCAATTCTGTTATATGTTTGCTTCTATTCTTTATTAAGGTATTGTGGTTAGGCAACTCATTGAAAATGTAATGCATGATTAAGAAATATAGGCGAATTGACAGTCATTTAAAGTTTGTAGTCATATTAGTTAGGTTTTCTAGCCTTATAGGGACATATTTCAGTTAGATATGTATTATTCTTTAAATATTTCAGAGATCTTCAGAATATGGCATTTAAAATGTTTTAAGAACTTAGAACTTTTCCTGATGATAAGACACATCTGCTCCCAGCAGCACCCATCTACTTCAAGATGATGGGCATCAAAGAGGCTCCTTATGAAGTTTGTTAGCCATTTGGGCAAGAAAATGCTCTTGCTTGGACTGATGATTGTGTACTGTATGAATTGGACATGTAGGACCCACAGAAAAAAAAAATTACTCCTGAACTTGCCTAAAGGTGATATTATCCTTCAGCTTTCCTGCTTCATGAAAGAGTCTGCTGGACATTCTGCAAGACACAGAAGCAAGTGACTGAAAACTGCCAATATATATAGAACTGTCCTTGACATTTCTTGCTTTTTGGAAAAGTCTGCCAGATACCATGAGCCTGTAGGTGAAGATGAGTGACCCAACAATACAGAAGAATTAGGGTGACTGTCCAGGCAGTGAAATGTCTCTCTCAATTCTAGAGTTATGGAAGTTGCTTACAAAGCACTTCTTGTTGACTTAGGTAATATATCCTTCAGAGGTCTTTGATGGAGTTGATGAATAGATAGTTATAGTTTTTCTTAGTTCTGATAAAATATAAAGTAGATATAAATATTGTTACTATAATTCTTTCTTGGCATTTGTTTTGTTATATGTAATCTTGCTATGTTAAAGTTAAAAACTTCCTTTTTTAGGCAGAAAAGGGGAGGTGATGTGGGAGGTGATATATGCTGTGAATATGCTTTATTGTTATTTATTAATAATGAAGCCTTCAGTAATGGCTTAGCAGAGTAAAGCCAGGCTGAAGAGATATATTTAAAGAGAGTAGGCAGAATCAATGAGAAGTCATTTGGCTGATACTGGAGACAGTCACGCTGAAACCTTGCCAGTAAGCCACAGCCACATGGCAATACACAGATTAATAAAATGGGTTAATTTAAGATATAAGAGTTATCCAGAAATGCACTTAAACCATTGGACAAACAGTATTGCAATTAAAACAGGTTTCTCTGTGATTGTTTCAGCTCTGGGCAGCTAGGAATGAACAAGTAGCCTCAGACTACATTTCATATCCAAAGTTATATTTATCTCATGTCAAGATTAAGGTTTCCATTTTCCTTCTAAAGTAGGAAGAAACATGGATGAGCCATGTCAAAAGTCACAGACTAAGAATCATCGATACCACCAAACCACTGTGAAGAAACCTGAATAAAAGTATTTCAGAAACTTTAGAAGAATATTTGAAATTAACAACAATCTTTCAAACATCTGAGAAACAATTGAAAAATATTTCTCAAATGTAAAAGAATAATGATATCTGTGGGGCTTCAAATTGTTTAATTTCCATTATTCTTTCTGGACTCCTAGTAACTGAGAACCAAAAACTTTCTAATGAGAACAGCAGAGACAGCAGAACAGTGCCCATCACATGGGGCAAAATAATTTTTACGCTTCCCCAAAGAGCCACCCTGCAATTCTTGTCATTATTGGAGCTGTCTTACAGTTCACTGGAAGCTCCCATGTCTGTTCTAGATGGGACCTGACTTGTAACTTGCTCATTTCAAAGAATTTTCCATATTGCTTTCATGGAAAATTAGTATAAATTTACTTAACATTACATTCATAAGGGATGATTACACTGAAGTGAGAAAACCTGTGACTAAACTTAAGAGGACGCATTAGAGAAAGAGTTACCCAGAGGGAATTATTTTTTAAGTGTGGGAACTTGGAAGGTAACATGGATATGCACGGCAGTGTGCTGACCCAAAAAGCATAAGTGAAAAACCACTTCCTTTTCAGGATGACACTGAAGGTCTCTGAAAGCAGAAAGTGAAGTTGTAAACACTTATTTGAAAATTTGAAATTTTGCAGAAAATCTTGAAGATGCCTTGACAAAGGCTCAAAAGATACACAAGTTCACAATTTGCAAGGAGATCTTTGTCTACTTGCAAACTGACAGACATGCTTCTCAAGATGACTTTAGTAGCCAAACACAATCAACGAGATAGACCTTGGGACATTCTTTTGTAAAAATCATTAAAAAAAATTCTAAGGAATAAACATGAAATCCTTCAGAGAGACTGAATACTTTGAACTAACAAATCATATTGTTTAAAATAGAAGTTTTCAATGATCAAAATTTCAAAATATATGTGGGGTAAAAAGATCAGTCTGGAAAATACCAGCCTGTCAAGAATACTATACAACAGCACGGTTAAAAACAATTCTAAATATTTTAAGTGAAAATTAGATGATTTCCTGAATGATAAAAATGCCAATAAATTACCCACAGATTTCAGAATTTAGGTAAATCAATGATAGCATTGTTTTATAAGTTTGATTAATGTCCACCATCTTAAAATTTATTACTTGTTTCAAATTTTGTGTTCCACTTTTTCTTATTCTTCCTCTTTATTTCTCTCAATCATCCATATAATTTATCAATCTACCTACCTATCAGCTATCTATCATCTCTTTTCTAAATATATTAAGAATTAAATGTTTCTTTTAAAAAGTGATATTCATTTAATCATATACATCATGGTATAAAATAATTATTATATTACCATATAATTTCAGATTAGTTAAGTATTTAGGATTTTTGTGAAACAAATACAATTAATTGTGATACTGTTTGGTCAATAGCGTAAGTGTATTTCTGGTTAACATTTATATCTTAAATTAATCCATTTCCATTATTTTATATTTTACTATGAGGCCCATGGTTTGCTGTCAAAGTTCTGGCAATTTGTCTTCTGAAGTGGCTACATGGTGTCTCCTTGACTGTGCCTTCTTTTCTCCTCTATCTCTGCTTGAAATTCCCACCTTGCTCTATTTTGCCTTGCAGGGTTTAATTCAGCATCTGTCTCCTAGTGGCTACATGGCTTCTCCTTGAAGCTGCCTCTTCTCTCTCTACATCACTGTTTTGATTTCCCACCTGGCTATACTCTGTTAAGCCATTAACTGAAAGAAGCTTTATTCAATAATCAATAAAAGCAACACATTATTTCACATCACTTCCTCTTTTCTGTATAAATAAAAAGAAAAGTTTTAACTTTAATTTGTAAATTACATATAAAAAACAGGTAAAAGCAAAATTTACAGTTGCAATATTTATAACTATTTTATCTTTTATCACAATTAAGGAAAACTATAATCATAGCTATCTATTCTTCAACACCATCAAAGACCCCCTACAAATGTAATATTACAAAAATTAACAAAAAGTGCATTGTAAGCAACTTCCAACACTCTAGAATTTACAGAGACATCTTACTGTCTGGACAGTCACGCAAAGTTCTTCTGTAACCTTGGGACACCCATCTTCAACCTGTAGGTCCATAATATCCATCAGACTTTCCCATGAAGCAGGAAATTTCAAAGACAGTTCCATCTATACTGGCAGTTTTTCATTCACTTTCTTTGTGTCCTGCAGAATGTCTGGAAAACTCTTTCTTGAATCAGGAACACAAAAGGCCATCTTATCTTTAGTCAAGTTTAGGAATCATTTTTCTGTGGGTCTTGAAAGTCCAGTTCAAACATTATAATGTCAATCAGTCCAGGCAAGAGCAATTTCTTGCCCAAATGGTTAAGAAACTTCATAAGGAGCCTCCATGATGCTCATCATCCTCTTGAAATAGATGTGGAGCTACCAGGAGCAGATGTGCCTTACTGTCATAAAAAAATTATAAGTTCATAAACATTTTAAATGTCATAGTTTGAAGGTCTCTGAAAGATGTGAAGAAAATCTATCTAACTGAAATATGTCTAGAAAACCTAATTAACATGACTACAAGCTTGACTAATATAAATGATTATATGTTAGCCTATATTTCTAATTAATCATTACATTTTGAAATGAAATGCACAAACACAATGCCTAATTAAGAGCAGAAATATAAATACAAACAAAATTAATTAATATATATA
Source organism: Bramus lutescens (assembly GCA_001685075.1). Taxonomy (NCBI): domain Eukaryota; kingdom Metazoa; phylum Chordata; class Mammalia; order Rodentia; family Cricetidae; genus Bramus; species Bramus lutescens. The sequence goes on along the minus strand of LOEQ01005483.1, from coordinate 35,603 downwards.
TATAAAGAAAATCAATAAACCAAGGTCCATACCAATGCAAAGTTTCTATCTCTATCACATATTCCCCTTTATATGTAAGCAAGCTCTTATAAACAATCATTTAGGGAATTTGGGTGAAGTTCTCCTTTAACTATTTTCTCCTGGTTATGGGACAAATCATTTATAGCGTTCACAGAGACCTCTCAGGGGGTCTTGTTTCATCAAACCACATTAGCCTGAAAGAAATCCACAGGTTTCCATCCTCTGTGAACACAAAAACAGAATCTCTTTTCCAAAGCAACATATCCTTAGACCCAAATTTTGAAGTCAAGATACCTTTAAACTATATATGTTGGTTTAGCTTAGCAGCTTGTACAATGAAATATCTCTCTGTACTTAGCTCATTCACAGTCAAAAATTTGAAGAAAATACAATAAAATACATACTTCAGACTCTCTGTGTATATTTTATCAATATGTGGCTTACTTTTCTTTACTCCTTTAATCAATAATTGTCTTACTCTGTCTCTTTAAAGAATTTATTTTTATTTTTAAAACTATGTCTTTTTATAACTCTCTGTACTATTTTCTTCTATCTCCCAATATTTTTAAACACTGTGACCCATGTAGAGTTTTTTTTTACCTGTGTCTGTCTTTATTGAATATTGTATGACAATGAAATACTCATTGTAATTATTTTCTGACCAGGAGGTCTTTTTTAAATGCTAAGTGGACATGGCTAGGACCAACTCTGTGGTCCTGCCTGCTTTCTCCAACATGGTGGAGGCATGTTCAGTGCCTCTGAGAGCCATTCTCTCGGACCCAGATCCAGGATCGCAGCAGGGTTGTGTATGATTCAGCAATTTGTAACATACTGCTCACAGACTCCATTCAAGTACTTGACCTTCTGGTAGAGCCATAGCAGTTCCTGCAATTAGCATAAACCAAGAAGCCACCATTTTGAAATCACATGTTTTTTGTTTGTTTGTTTGTTTGTTTACAAACCTGTTTGGCCAATAGCTTAAGTGCATTTCTTGCTAACTCTTTATCTTAAATTAACCCATATCCATTATTTTATATTTCGTCATGAGGCTCGTGGTTTACCAGCAATTTTCCTGGTGTGTCTGTCTCCTGAGGCAGCTACATGGTATCTTCTTGAGTGTGCCTTCTTTTCTCCTCTATCTCTGCTTGGAATTCCCACCTTGCCCTATTTTGCCTGGCAGGCTTATGTCTCCTGCAGGAGCTACATGGCTTCTCCTCGACTCTGCCTACTTTCTACCTCTCTGTTCTAATTTCCCACTTGGCTTTACTCTGTTAGGCCATTGGCCGAAAGCAGCTTTAGACATTAACCAATAAAAGCAACACATATACAGAAAGACTTCCCACACCAGTTAATCTTTCGTAGGGAGAATTAAAACCTACTTGATTTGGGAACCTTTATTGTATTTTCTCTTCTATTGTTCTTTGAGTAAGAGTAAACAGGTGTGAGGCATGCATCGTAGCCATGGGAATACAGAGTAAAATATTCTCAAAACAGGCTCATATCGTCTACTCACTGCATTGCTATCTATCATAACCTGTGTCCAGACAGAAATGCTAAAGTAATTATCATGGGAAAAACATCGAATTCAGATTCCATGAAAATGTTTCTCGGGCTTTCTTTCTATCCTGATTCCATATTTCAATTCTTCCCATCAAGCTGTTAACTCTACTATCATCTAATAAAAACTGTGTTATCAATATTACATGAAAGGACACTGTGGTAATGGATCTCTGTTCAAGTAGCCTAATATTAAAATGAGTATATTTGCTATCTTTTCATTAACTAGCTATCTCCTATATTTGACAGAACATCATAGGCATACCCAAATATCAAAACAATAGCATTTGTTGCCTGTTATTTCAAGCTCCAGGGAAAGAATAACTGAACAATTAGGGTAGTGGAAATGCAGAGAGGAGCTTTACTGTAGGCCTAGTTAAAGACCAGTTTGCCCTGTGCATTAAAACAAGTTCAAATTGCCCTGCCTGAGCCTGCCATTACCAGTTTCGCTGTTACATTATGGATGACATTTGACTATTCATAGGGAGGAAAATATGATGTTTTCCCTTAGTGGGTTCCTATGAGTTTAAGTCTACAAATTACTGGAGATGTTAAGGCTGATGCGTTGCATCTTAGCATGTCTATTATGCTCCTGCCACATTTATTATAAATATGAATGTCATGTGAGGTTCTAAAAATCAGTAAGATTTATATCAACTCTAGTTTCATTCATTCAAAATCATTATGAAAAGATGACATTGTGTTTATATAGTAGTCTATAAATGATTGGAAAAACTTCTGGTAATTTGTTTTACATCACAGCTGGTGCAAAAGAGTGTAAGATGGAACCCAAATGTAAGTTAAAACTGATGTGGTTGTTTAGGAAATCAGGGTGTAGTGGCATTTAAAGATGACTGTTAATTCTAGATTGCAGCATATTTTGTGCAATGTAGAAAAAACAGCACATAAATATCCACTAAAATATACTCATATATATTAATATTTAAAATTAAAATAATAACATAATTTCTCCCATGTACCTCTCCCATTCAACTCTCTTTCAAATTAGGCCTTGATTTTTTGCCGTAGTTGTCAAACACACACACACACACACACACACACATGCACATGCATACACACACACACTCACAAACAAACACACACATTCATGCATGCATATCTTTCCTCTGCTTTCAATATTCCTGAGTTGCCTTTGTCTAGAATTGAGACTCGTTGGGATTTCCACCTTCTACATTAACACATCTCTTGGTTTTTCCATGTCCATGTCATATTTAGTTGGAAATGTTGGTGAGTTTTCATGAGTGTAGCTTCTTTGACATTTCTAAGAGACACAATCCCACGGCAAATTTTAAGGTCCTTTGACAATTTTCTGCAATAATAATCCCTGAGCCATAGGTACAGGAATTATGCTATAAGTTTTTCTACTGGGGATGGGATCCATAATTCTGTATTTTAATTAGTTTCAGTTTTCCATATTGATCCCCGTATATGACAGAGAAGTTTCCTTGATGGGGCATGAGGAATATGCTTATCTGTAGGCATTAGGGTGAATATTTAGAATGTAATTAGGGATTATTCTGATGTAGCAAAGCTGAATTGGAGGTTCTCTGCCAAGAACCACAATGTCACTAGCCTCAGGTAGTTGGCTGTAGAAGGTCTGCTTTCTCACTCATTGAACAGGCCTTAAGTCCAATTGGAGAGCAAGAGGTTATTGGCAAGGTGTGTATGCCACTATTCTATATAACTCCCTTTGCATTATATGGCATGCTGGTCACTGCTGTGGTTTATAGGTGTCATAGCTTCGTAGAACTATTGCTTGTATCTTTGGAAGCATGCATGATGCTTTATTGTAGCATAAAAGCTATTGATAAGGTAGGAGACCATCAATTAGGTGAGCTCCAAGTCTGATCATTTGAGTACCACTTTTGACATACAGAGTGTCTTCAGCCACAGGGACTTAAATTCCATTTCTGTTGGGAATCAAAGGGTGACAGAATGCTTTGGACATTTCTTACAAAACCCGGAATGTCAACTCAAAAGAGGGTTTCTCAAACGTCTGGGGTTGGTGTTTTTGTTATACAGTCTATGGCTTTCAGGAAGAGCATGGCTATCCCAGAGGAAAAACTGTATTTAAACTCTATAAGCATAGATGTACAAAGGCATTTGCTATACGTATTTCTAGGTAGAAATTTAACAACGTGAATCCTCATGACTTTTTCAGACATTATTTCTGTTATTTACACTCCCACTGGATTTATCTCCCTCTGCCCTCATTAATCCCCTATTTTCCTCTTCAGATCACTGATGTCCTATAAGTCCCACTCTCTTTTGCTCTTCCCTCCTCTCCTGTCTCACAGTTACTCCTCTTTTTACATTCCTGGTTTCTGTCCCTATTGTAGGTTACGAACTCAGATGTGAAGCTATAGAACTAGGAACCTCTGGGGACAGAACAGGTGGTATTTGCATTTTTGACCTTGGTTGCTTTACCCAATGTCAACTTTTCTAGTTCCAGATAATTTTCTGGATAATACTCATATATATATATATTGCATTTTATTATCCATTCCTCAGCTAAAGGACATCTGGGTTATTAGCACATGTTTGCTATTATGATTTCAGCAATGATCTACATGGCAAACCAAGTACCTGTAGAGTAGGTTGTCTATCCTCTCCTTTGGAATTATATCAAGACACACTTTAGCTGGTTTTCCAGGTATATATTTTGTTTTTTTCAACACTGGGTTTCTCTGTGTTGCTTTGGAGCCTATCCTGGAACTAGATCTTGTAGACCAGGCTGTCCTCAAACTGAGAGAACCGCCTACCTCTGCTTCCTCAGTGCTGCGATTAAAGGCATGTGCCATCACCGCCTGGCTCAGTTGTGAATTTGAAGCTGTTTATATCATGGAAAAATTTTCTTTCTCTTTCAGCTATGGTATAGAATTTTGCTGGGAATATTAGTCTATAATGCCAGTGTTTTGGAATTGAAGTTTTGGATTTGCTTTATGTTCTTGCTTTCAGAGCTTCTATTAACAAATTATTTGCTATTCTGATGGACTTTTCCTTTATGTATGTGTGGCTTGTTTTTCTTCTCTTGCAATTTTCTATTCTTTCTCTGTTCTGTATACTTAGTATTTAACTACGATATGCTGTAGGAATTTTGTCTTGTGGTTTAAAACATGTGGTGTTCTGTGTTTGTATGGATGCATTTTTCTTCAGTTTAGAGAACTTTTCTTCTATAATATTTGTAAGAAAAAGTTATCTGTACCATTGTCCTGGGATTCTTCTCCTTGCCTGTCCTATTATTTGAAAGTTTGTTTTTTACAGGTGTCCCACATTTGCAGTATGTTCTTTTTTACAAGTTTGCTTAAAAACTTCATATCCTTTGCTCATTTTGTCTATATCTTCTGTTTTATCTTTGAGTTCTCATATCTGACTTTGTTTTATTTGTTAGGCTTTGCTCTGAGTTTTCTAGATGGTTTATTGGTTTTTGTTTCAATTCCATCTTCACTTCAGGTTGAGTTTTCTTCAGTGTTTCTTTTTATTGAATTTTGTTTTCAAAATCTGGATTGTCTTTGTCATTTTTATTAGTACTTCATGGTTGTGTGTTCTTGGGCAGCACCCACTTTAAGATCTTTCTCTTTAAGTTCATTCAGCTCTTTCTTTCTGCTTTCTTAAAACTCTTCGAGTTCTTTAAGGAGTCTATGGATTTTTCTTTTCTTTTCTTTTTAAAATTCTGTGTCCTGGAACTCATCTAAGTAATTTACACTAGAAAGTTTTTCAATAGGAGTGCAGATTTTGGTTCAGGGATACTTCCTTAATCTTTCACGTGTCTGTACTTTTGCCAAGATGTCTGGCCAGGGGGTCTTCCTTTGCTTATTTTGTGTCTGATATTGCAGAGCGTGATGGGGTCGAAAAGAAGATGTGCAATTCATCTTGAGTTTAGAGGATGGATTTGGCTTAGGTAGAATGAAATCAAGTGGATTTAGGTGACTGGGAAAATGCTCAGGGTGTGTCTTGGTCCAAGGTAGGTGTTTCAGTGTAAGTCTGGGATTTGAGGTGAATGAAAGGAGGGGAGAATGAGGCAGAATATCTTAACTAGAAAATAGAGAAGGATTTGTAGTATCTGGTGGGGTAGAGAATTTGGATGTGATATGGGAGGGGCCTAGAGATTGCACTAAAGGAGGGTATGTTCTATCAGAAGCCTAGGGTTGGTGTTAACACAGGCAGAGTTGGCGGACTATGATGGAATTCTGGACCGAGGACCCAGGGTAGATGTGCGGGTTTCATAATATTGGTCAATGATCAGGTGACTCAAATAATATGGATAGACTCTAGAAAAATATTCACATGACCTACTTGGGTTTTGAGCCTGAATATCTGTTTTTGGCAAATATTTACAGATAAGAGAGTATTCTATGATGAGAATTTAAACAGTTCTTTAAAATATGAGAACTTTTACTTTCCTTTTATTGTATCTGACTTAAAAGCTTTTCAGACCACATGTTTTTAAAGATGTACATGTTATTGATCCCTTAAGAAAGTTAAAAATCCTAGGATGAGTAAGATTAACTCACATTATTATAATGTCAGCCACACTGTGAAAAATTTAGGTCCCCAATCATAAAAATTTATAAATTTAATAGTTAAAATAATTTTAATATTTTACTTCCAGCTTTGATTTCTTAAATATATTCAAGCAACAAATGACAAATCTATTTATGAATGAAGTAAATTTAAGATTATTCATATGATTCAATCCAACATGTGAGGGTTAAGATCAAAATTACATATATTAGGATTTCTTGAACTTGTTGAGAAACTTTACTCCTGGGGCTTTTGTCTACTAGAAAGCAGTGCCTTTGTCTGTCACACTCTCATTAACTTATGAAGATAGCCAGAACTTGAAGTATAGACTTTCAATAAACTCAATTATAGTATGTTTTAAGAAGCAAACATATGGTATTCTTGAAAAAAACTGTCATTAAATATTAAAAAAATCATCTACCTACCTTTATCAAGTTGGTTTCATCCCAGAGATGCAGGGATGGTTCAACATATGAAAATCTACCATTGTAACCCACCACATAAAAAAAAAACTGAAAGGAAAAACCCATATGATTGTCTCATTAAATGGTGAAAATGCATTTGACAAAATCCAAAACCCCTCCAGGAAAAAGGTCTTTAAAAAATCAGGGATACAAGGAATGTATCTAAATATAATAAAAGCAATATACATCAAGCCAACAGTCAACATTAAATTAAATGAAGAGAAAGTCAAAGCAATTCCACTAAAATCAGGAACAAGACAGGGCTGCCCATTCTCTACATACCTATTTAATATAGTGCTCAAATTCTAGCTAGAGCAATAAGACAACAGGAGGATATTGAGGAGATATAAATTGGAAAGAAAGAAGTCAAACTTTTGCTATTTGCAGATAACATAATTGTATACAAAAGTTACTCCAAAAATTTGATGAGGGAGCTCCTGCAGCTGATAAACATTGCAGTGATGTGGCAGAATACAAGATCAACTCTAAAAAAATCCATAGCCCTTTTATATACAAGTGATAAAGGGGCTGAGAAAGATATCAGAGGAACATTACCATTCATAGTAGCCACAAAGAACATAAAATATCATGGGTTATCACTAACCAAAGAAGTAAAAGACACACACAACAAGAACTTTAAGTTTCTGTAGAAAGAAATTGTAGAAGATAGCAGAAAACAGAAAGATCTCCCATGCCTTAGGATAGGTGGGATCAACATAGTAAAAATGGCAATCCTACCAAAAGCAATCTATAGATCCAGTGCAATCCTCATCAAAATCGCAGTGAAAGTCTTCACAGACCTTGAAAGAACAATGCTCAATTTCATATGGATAAACAACAACCAAAAAATATATTCAGAACAATCGTCTTCTGAAAAGGAACTTGTCTCAAAGTGAATCGTCAGATTTTGTTGACTCCCTATGTAAAGCCTTACTTTTTCTGAGAAGTGGATGGGGGACTAGAGGGTAACTTGGGGGAATGGGGAGGAGGGTAGAGAGTGGAAAAGGGGATGACTATCTAAAGGGAGAATAGATTATATCAAAAATCTTAGTAAAATTTGAAAAATAATATTTAATTGATAAAAGATATGATAATACTGTTATTCATGGTTTTAGGAAATAAGAACAAAGAAATGGCAATAAAATAATCTTGTGTAATAGAAATCACAGTTCTTTCCTCATTGTGGATCTTGAAATGGGACTAAATCTAACACAATTATGAAGAAAGGAAAATAAAACTTTCGTTGACAGAAGGTTTGTTTATATTGTTATCTGGATGAATAAAAGTGTTAATGATCGCAACAATGAAATGAATTCAGCAAGATTAAGAGACACACTGTCAGCACCAAATGAAATGCATTTATTTAAATCAGTAACAAGCTTTAAAAATGAAATAAGAGAGCAAATATAATAATTGTAAGATCATAACATTTTGAGTAGTCTAATAGTGTCAACAACATCTTCACCCCCCGAAAAACTAAATTCTTTAGTGATAAAAAAATGTACAAAAAGTGAGTGCTGAACAAAAGTAGCACAGAAAAGGAAGCATAGAGTGTAAGAAATTATGTATAATTAGCAACCTGGAATACAGAAGATAGAGATAAGAGGTCACTAATAACAGATGGTTTATTAAAAGAATCAAAAACACAGTAGTTCTGGAAGCTGTAGTGATATGTATCTAAAGAACTCTGAGACATACGAACCCCAAACTCCAAAGGTTTTGGAATCATATAGGCAAGGGTCATTGTACATGATGTATTGGTCCCAGTGAACAATGTACTGGCATTTTTATCTTAAATGTAGTAATTTGCAAATCAATCAATGAGGGATTGATGCCATGAACAAAATTTATCCTTATTTGCTAACTATATTTGAAAAAGAATTTGGCTAATATTCAGTGACAAACAAGCATCAGAATCTCCATTCTGTACTTCATTTAAAATTATTTGAATTTCCTTTAAAACTAGTTTTTTGTAGATATAGTGGTTCATTATCCTAGGCTACCTAGTTTCTTCACTAGCAAGGGATTCAAGCACACTATATATAGCCTTCATTTCTTTTCATGAAGAAAAAGAATGTGTCTCTGTGTGTTTGTGAGTGTTTGTGAGTGTGTGTGTGTGTGTAGACACTTGAAAGTGTACACTCTACATAGTGACTTTTTTCACACATTTTGTTTGTTTTGAATCTGATTATTAATCCTTACAAAAAGCAAGCAATGATTAAATATGTAATCATTTAAATTCTCTACTTTCATAATATAGCTGCTTGATTTTAGACTATTAGATTAGCATTTAGGGATGTTGGGTTAAGCAAAAAAGCATCTCAAAACTAATCTTGCTTTCTACTTCATACATTTGTTAAATGCAGAGAATTTTAAAGGTATTAAACCTTTTATGTGAGAAACTGATATATTGTTGAAATATCTGTAGCATATCTGATAGTGTCCCACTTTCTAATAACTAGCTGCGAGATGCAGAGTGTCACAACTGAAGATGACAAGGGCTTGTGTTGCTTGGAAAGCCTTTCACTTTGACAAAAATCTGCCACAGAGTATCCATCACTTTTTCACATTCAGCACCTACAATTGTCAGTCTGATTTTGGTTCATGCAGCAACAATAGAAAGGCAAACAAAATGGAACAAAGACATCACTCCCTCAGAAACCAAAAAAAGGGACTACGCTTCAATTAATTCGTACAACGTAGAAAGATGGAAAGCATGAGAAAATTTTTACAGGAGTTCCCAATAACTCAATTTAGCTGATAATTTTAATATACTTCCCAATAGGCCTATTTAATCAGGGATAATGAAAATTAATGGCCACTGGGCAGCACTTCACTGAACTTCAGGCAGGTTCACACACTGTTCAATGGACTCAGATCTAGCAGGATGATAGGCCACAGCTGAGCAGGTTCAGATGTGACGCCCCCTTACTGATTAGCCACGAGTCAGGTGTCTGCGAGTACAAAGCATGTTCCCTTTTCCCTTAAGTCATGGCTGGAACCAAAGTGTGGATAACTATACTCTGCAATATGTGACAGGGCTCAACAGTGCAGAAACTCTCTGACTTTTATCACAATATATAAAAACACAATATGAGCATGTGAATGGATATTACAATGTTTGGATATCCAAACAAGTTTCTATAGATAAATGTTTCCTTAACATAACTTAATTCGTGCCTTAAGCAGTGTGGAAAATTCCAGTACAATTTATTTAAACAGAAGAACACTCTATTATTTCCTCTATACTTATTTCATATATTTTCTCTTCTAGAAATCGTGTCTTTTAAATAGAAGGCATCATGTACTACAAGTTTAGTTACATACCTCCTGATAATTTTTATTTTATTGCATCCCCAGCCTCCACTAGAAGCCAGTTATCTATTTCCTGTCATTGTACATTAGTTGCATTTTTATGGTATTATTTAATGGAGTCATGATACGAGTGCACTTTTCTGTCTGGCATTCTCAATTTGTGTTATTATCTGATTTCAAAGCATGTTTTATTTGTTCATGTATTATCTCTTTTAACTGTTACATACTCTTCTATCTTGTTAGGGTCCATATTTATGTTTCATGTATACACCTCTATTAGTTTGTCTTTTTCCCTCCTTTGCTATATGTGTTGAATAGTTTCAATGGAACAGCTGTGAGCATCCATTTATTCATAAGTCACTCTGAAGACAAAAACTTTTATCTTCCACGTGGAAACTTTTCAGAGTAGAACATCTGTGTCATGAAACTTTTAACAAACTGCAGAAAAGCGAGAGTAACATTTTATCTTATCACCAATGTAGGAGTCTCTTTATTTTCTCATGTTCTGTTTATGCTGGGAATAAAACACAGGGATTTAGGATTTTTAGAAATGTACTATGCTATTTAAGTTATCCACAGGTATCTGTGATCTTATGATTTATGAGACAGGTTGTAACTATGGTCACAGGATGACCTCCCATTTGCTGTAATTCTCCTGACTCAGTTTCCCAAGTACCAAGTCTATGGTATTCACCACCCCTCCAAGAATTTAACAATATTTTAGAATGGCATTTCTTTCTTTTTTTTTTAAGAATGCACAGTTACTAATTCACCAGTGGAAACCTAGTGGAATATTGGGATGCCAACTCTCCAAACATTAAAGCAACATGTCTCTTTTATTTTTTATCAACAGAGTCCCAGCCTCCACCACGCAGCACTGTGTATCAGCAGTGGGCTAGCCTCCACCATGCAGCATTGTGTATCACCAGTGGACTAGCCTCCACCATGCAGCATTGTGTAACAGCAGTGGGCTAGCCTCCACCATGCAGCATTGTGTAACAGCAGTGGGCTAGCCTCCATCACGCAACATTGTATATCAGCAGGGGGCTAGCCTCCATCATGCAACATTGTGTATCAGCAGTGCGTCAGCCACCACCGTGCAGTAACACAGAGTGGCCTACATTCTCCTTTGTAACAAAACTAGAGCAGAATACGGGAATAAGGGTCAACAGCAATATACCACCCAAAATGCCCAGATCTCACATAACGTTCCATAGGTTACAATGTACCAGGAAATTTCAGGTTGAATGGCAATGAAAAATGTCAAGTGACAACCATGAAAACACAGAGATGTTGAGACTGACTTTGTAGCTTATATAGCACTGATCATAACACCATTTAATGAAAGCATTTACAACATGTCAGAAACAAAGTCTCAGCTAAGAAGTAGAAACAGAGAATATTGAATTGGTTATTGGTAAGTGTTGTCTAGAGATACATTGTTATTTTTTTTTGTCCAGGTTGGCAAAGAATTCATCTAGTCCAGGCTACCTTCCAACTCAAGATGATCCCCTTCTTTCAGTCTCCAGGTTAGACTTTTAAAATTAAAAAATTCCCTTCTGTTTCGGAGATAATAAAGTGGCAGTTTCTTAATAGCAATATGAGAAATACAGAATGCAGAACCTTCACAATGAAGGAAAGAAATCAAAATTATAAATGTTAAATGACAATAAGAAAGTAAATTACAGAAGATAGATGTGGAGCCTTAGGGTCATATTGACTCTAACTATATATTTCACATTTTTGACACTGAATTCCTTAGAAAAATAGAGGAGTGAAAGTTAGAAGTAAAAATAAACCTGAATAAACAATGACCTGAAAATATATATGATTTGACTGCAAATATAATTCTAAGATGTCAAGACAATAAACAAACAGAAGAGATAGCAATGTTCAAAAAGAGATCGTATCATAATAAACTTTCTGGAATGTAGAAAAAAGACTGTGTGTTGGAAGCACTGGTTTCAAGCCATACCCTATGTAAGGAGTACAATCCATGGACCAACAACAATGTCATTCATCTATGCCAAGGTGCCTGAGCTGCCTCATCAGAGAGCATCAAAATGCAAAGGAGCTGGTATGCCAGATTGTAAGGTCTGAAGGAAAATTATAGCTCACCTTGAATTTTGCATCCAGAGAAACATCATTTTCCCATTTGTGCTGGGTTCCCCGGGCTCTGCCTAGTGTTTGGCTGAGGATCTCTGCATCTGCTCTCATCTTGCTGCATTTAGTTGCTGGATGACTCCTTTCTGGTGACAACTGGACCAGGCACCAATTTCTGAGCACAGCAGAATATCACTCACTGAAGTGTATTTGTAGAAAGATTAACAAATTCTGTTTATTTTCTATTATGTACATAGTTTCAAAAGATTAAACACATGACTGAGAATAGTTGTATAGAGATTATAAAATTTTCACTTCGATTTTCCATCTTTATAACAAATGATGTATTTTATTGCAAATTTGAAGTTTGTTTTATAATTCCTTTCCTGGCACAGCGTTTCAAGTTGTTGAATTAATTCTGGGAAAGCATAGCAGGGTAGGATGCACTGTAACTGTCTCTTTATAATCTAAGCAGTTGGCATAAAGGATGCTGGGGCATCCTGTGCTTCTCATACAAACTGAGCATAATCTTAAAAATCTATAGTTTAAAATTATAAATTTCCAGTTTCATTTAACTTCGAGTCTTCAATGGTTTATCCACTTAAAGGAAGTTTTGAAATTATTTGAAATCTGAGGAATGACCTAGAAGGGAATCTGGTTGTGCTTGACACTGCTATAGTAGCCTGTTGCAAATGCTCTTAGCACTACCGCAGAGAAGGTCATAAGGCACCTGACCACAGAGCCAGGCTCAGATAACACGCGGACTCCCCCAAGCACAGCCCCTGTTAAATGCCCGCGTTCCCAAATGGGAACGCTTTCAGCTCCTCTTTCAGGAAACAAACATTGCAGATCTCTAATCTCGGAGATACTTCAAACGAAATACTATGTAACAGACTTTGAAAACAGAGTTTCAAGGTGATTTTATCAGGATATTGGGTCTCATTTTATTAGTGTTGGGAGCTCAATGGCATTGTATGTAAAGGCCAAGAAGGAGAGAGAGGCATCTAAGAGGTTTTATCCTGGATAAGTGAACTGATTTTTTATCTTAATTGGGTTTCATTCTTTATTTCACAAATATTTAACTGGGTAAATCCTACAGACAAAATCCTCACAACATTTTTTTTTATAAACTAAGTTTCCTTTCCAGATATCTGTTTGTGCTAGATTAGATGAAACCTGAAAAAAATATTGAGCTGGATCTGTCCCAGAAGTTAAACTTTAATTACACAGACCTTTGAGGTGAGAAAAACTTAACATTGAAGCTCTTTGGGGCTGGGAAAATTTTGCTTAAATATTTTCAGATGAACCAGCACTTTCCTTTAGAGACTTAATAACAGTAAAACTATCTAGATGCTTAACTGTTTATAAGGAACTCAAGTTCGTAGCAATTCTCTATTTAGTCCTTTGAAATATTTTAACAGCATCATGATATGTCAATACTCTAGTGATATCTGTGTCATTAAGAAATTACAGAGTCTGGATGGATGGCTGAGAAATTAAGGAATGCTTGATGCTCTTGTAGAGGAAGCAGACTTAGTTCTTAGCGTTTGTGTCAGGCTGTACTCCAACATCTGTAAAAAGATGTTCCTACGTCCTCTTCTCACCTCTGCACACATGTATACATGCCACATGAGACACCCCTTCTCACCTCTGCACACATGTATACACACCACACAAGACACCCATTCTTACCTCTGCACACATGTATACATACCACATGAGACACCCTCTTCTCGCCTCCACACACATATATACACACCACATGAGACACCCCTTCTCACCTCTGCACACATGTATACACACCACACAAGACATCCTCTTCTCACCTCTGCACACATGTATACATACCACATGAAACACCCCTTCTCACCTCTGCACACATGTATACACACCACACAAGACACCCCTTCTCACCTCTGCACACATGTATACATACCACATGAGACACCCTCTTCTTGCCTCCACACACATATATACACACCACATGAGACACCCCTTCTCACCTCTGCACACATGTATACACACCACATGAGACACCCCTTCTCACCTCTGCAGACATGTATACATACCACATAAGACATCTTCTTCTCGCCTCTGCACACATGTATACAAACCACATGAGACACCCCTCTCACCTCTGCAAACATGTATACACACCACATGAGACATCCCTTCTCACCTCTGCACACATGTATACACAACACACAGACACCCTCTTCTCACCTCTGCACACATGTATACACACCCATACAAGACACCCTCTTCTCACCTCTGCACATATGTATACATACCCACATGAGACACTCTCTTCTCACCTCAGCACACATGTATACACACCCATACAAGACACCCTCTTCTCACTTCTGCACACATGTATACACACCCACATGAGAACCCTCTTCTCATCTCTGCACACATGTATACACACCACATGAGACACCCTCTTCTCACCTCTGCACACATGTATACACACCACATGAGACACCCCCTCACCTCTGCACACATGTATACACACTCAGACAAGACACATATACCCATAATGAAAAGTAAACTGAAGCCTTAAACAGCAGCCAAAAATGAATTTCTTTACACAATTCAAATAAACGTAGAAAGTTCTTTTAATATTCTGAAAGTTATAAATCTACTCTAAGTATCCAAATAAGTGCCCATGGCAGAAAGAATAAACAGAAAATCTTCACAAAGAGCTTATGTGATACTCAGAATGCTCATTGCTTCAAAAAATATAAAGAAAGACTAGCCTGAAATGAGTATTTCTCAAGTGCTGACCAGAAGCAAGATTAATAAAATTCTCTAGATAGCAATAATGTTGATACCTCTGCATTTTACAGACAAGAGAGCAAAAATACTACATAAGTTAGATATTCCAGTTTCTCTGAGTAGTTTTTACATCCAGAAGAGTTTACCAGGAACTAGTAAATATCTTATGTGAACATCTCTGTCCTCTGTGCTTCCATAAGAGTAAGCTCAGTTTAATGGGTGTCCTTGACAGGGCAATCCATTACAAGTGCCTTAAAAGCAGACATAAGTAAAACAATCCAAACCACATACACTGTTAATAATAGATGCTTATTCATCATTGGCATCTATTGATTATAGGCTTAAAAGGAAGTTCTTTGTGCCTTGATTTTGGGGCCTTTGCCCTTGCTGTGTAGATAATTGCAAGCAACATGAGCTTAATGGAAGCATATTACCCCTCAAAAAATTGAGTTACCATTCAAGATCCAAGGTTCTGTAGTGCGAATCCATGTCAGTTGTGGATAGAAACGACTTGCATTCTAAAGATATTGTGAACAAATACTTTGGAGATGGCTTAAGGACAGTTGACTGCTGTATTCTTGGAATTCAGAGTGTTATGAACTAGGTCGGTTCGATAAATAACCAGTCCAGCTCAAGAATAACAATTATATTTTAATGGTTATAAGGATAAACTCACGCTAAAAGAGTGGGAGGTCTGACTTCCTATATGTCTAGCGGGAGCCACTCAGAGAGCAAGAGAGTGAACACCTGGGTACTCCCAGTGTTTCTTCCTGGGCCTTAACTAGATGTGATTGGTTGAGAGAGCTTCCTCATCATCAGAGCTGTTCTATTCTAAAGGTTTTAAACATATGTTTCCTGCTTATATCTGAGTTGAAAATGACTTTAATCAATCATTTGAACTATTCATTTTGCTCGTGACTCCATTTTTTCCTTTATTATTCTGTAAAATAAGGGGCCAGTAATGCATTAATGGATTTAGATATGGTGGTGTTGACATTCCTGTGACCTTATATGAGAAGCCATACAAATAAAGGATGTATGAAGTCAGGAAAGACCTAAGACAAACTTCTGTGGTATATGAAACTCTGAAATGGGGAACAATTTGAACAGTTATATCTAAAGAGCTAGTCATTAACTTGTGATCCTTGATTTTTTTTATTAAACCTCTTATTTCCCAGAGATACAGTGAGAGAAGGTACAAAATGCTTCCTAATGGGATATTGTGGATAGTAATGACAGCATACATATAAAGGCAAGTCAAACTGTGAGAAAATCAAAAGCACATAAAGGTCAAGCCATGTTTGATGTTTCTAGACCTGAACACAGAAGACAATATGGATTATCACAGTTGCACAAGGGCAAATAAAACCAAGTGATAAAAGTGGTTCTAATATACTGGTAAGGTCCTCAGTACCTCTGAATAACAATCAATATTCAATATTTAAAAGTCATTTCTGCTATCAGTAATTGTTTTCTTAGACATGTAAACAAAACACTAGTAAGAGTTCTGTGTGGCAACTCAGACTTTCACTTAAGAATTTTGGAGGTTTAGAGAGGGCATGAAGAGCTTAAGCCCAATCTGAACTACAAAAGGAAGTTTGCTCTCAGAGAACTGTAAAAACTCCTGAAAATCACAAAGGCCATATATATGTTGCAAGGAGAGGTGGCTTGTTTGTTCCCTCCTGGCCACCTGGCTAGCTTACACCTGAAACAATCACACAGAAACTGTATTCATTAAAAGACCACTTGGCCCATTAGCTCTAGTTTCTTATTGGCTAATTCTTACACCTTAATCTAACCCATTTCTATTAAGCTGTGTATCGCCACGTGACTGTAGCTTACCGGCAAGTTTCTAATCAGTGTTCGTCTAAATCAGAAGATCCATGGTGTCTCTCTCTCTGCTCTTCTTCCCAGCATTCAGTTCTGTCTTCTCTGCCTATCTAAGTTCTGCCCTATCAGGCCCAAGGCAGTTTCTTTATTCAACCAATGAAAGTAACATATGAACATAAGAACCTCCTACACCATATATATATTTAACATTTCATTTATTCATCTATTAACTTTTCTGCATGTATACAGAATATGTGTCCTGTTTTAGAAGAGATAGATATATTTTCATAGTGTAGATTTATGTCAGCAATAATTTAAATCTATGTACATATATGTCATATTTACTCTTCCATTGGTATCATATAATACCATGAGCAAGATAACACATAAAAACAATTAATTGAGCTTATAATTTCAATAACATCATGGTGTGACTCCGTGGCAGCAAGCATCATGCATATTTGTCTGCAGAAACTGAAGTTCATACCCTGATCTATAAGTAGAAAGCAAAGAGAGAGCATTGGTCATATTAGGACTCATTTGAAACCTTAAAGCCTATCATTAGTTACACATCTTCTCCAATAAGGCCACACCTTTTAATCCTTCCCAAACAGTTTCACTAATTAGGGACCAATTATTCAATAATATGAGCCTACTGGGATCTTTCTCATTCAAATCACAATAACATGCAAATATTAAGATAGCTATTTGTAAATAATATATACACATATGCATATATATACATAGATACATATGTGCATATATGCACATTGATGTTTTAAATATATATATGATATATACATATATATCATAGCAAAATCTGTATTACTTTTGGAGGATGTGGTATTTTGTAAGCTAATGAAAGTTATTTAAACTTATTTGTGTTCTGCTTCTTGTTGCTTCATAATTGTTCAACTTTCTATATCATTCATAGATATTTTTAATTAAAATCTAATACAGTTTTTAAATATTTAATGATTTACTTCTTGTATAATGAATTTCAACAATATTGAGACCTCCTTAGCCATAAGCTATGACTGCTATGTCAATGACAAATGTAGAGTTGCTATAAATTATCTGCCAATTGGCATGAATATCAAACAGGTAATATATGGTCAATTTGGCTAATAAGTAGATTACATTCAAGTTACTGTCTCATTCTTGAGACAGCATGAAGATATTGCATTTCTATCTACATCACTTTAGATGAAATATTTTAAAATATTTACATGAAGTCAATTCTCAGTTGCAATTCTTTTCCCATACACTTTTTCTATTAGTACAAGAATACTTGCATCTAATTCTCTGGCATAAATTATGATGTACTTACATGAACTGTAATTATCAATTAAGTGACAGGAACAGGCCAATATTTATGCCTTCTAAATATTTGCAGAGTTTGAACTCTATTAAATGTATTTTATTTCATTCACAACTGGAAATGTGGGAGTTCTGGTATACTCTGTTACTTTTTGCCAGCAACAAGACTATAAATTATCAGTTCTCTCTGACTACCCAGTTGAGTCAAAACACTCAGTCCAAAATTGCTGAAAGAGTACCTTAACAATGATTTTTAAAGATAGATTTAACACTAAGAAAGTAAATTAATGGTTGCATTGAATAAATCACAATTCACTCACAGCTGGCACTGCTATTACCTGTCCCTAGTATCTGTCACTACTGCTCTTTATTATTAAACATTTTTAAATTCAAAATTAATGGGAATAAAATACCACAAACTGTACTAGGACATAGTGGTTGAAAACAATATTAATTAATTACCTCAATTTTTGTGTATTACGAATATGGGTTTTTCTATCTGAGTTTCATAGCCATAAGGTCTCTTGACATGTTGACTAAGTAACCAACATGAGTTTGCACGTATGTGTGATAGCTAGTTACAGAATGATATCTGTCTTGAAGAGACCGGATTTGGGATCACCAAGGACTGAACGCATCAGGGCACAGCATCGATCAGTAATGGACTAATATAAAAAGAGTATATAAAAGAGAAATCTGAATATATCTGAGTCCTTTATGGCCAGAATTTTATCCAAACTTAGAAGCCAATACAGAGCACACGTGTAACTGGCAGTTTCTTTCCCACCCACCATTTCCCAAATATACACGCTGAAGCTTAATATTAATTACAAACTCTTTGACTGATTGCTCAGACTTATTAATAACTATCTGTTACATCTTAAATTAAGCCATTTCTATTAATTTATGTGTTGCCACGAGTTCATGGTGTTCCCTCACAATTTGCTTCTACGGTGGCTTCTGGCATCTCTCTGACTCTACCTTCTTTTTCCCAGTCTCTCTGCTTGGATTTCCTGCCTACGTGTATTCTGCTTGGATATTGGCCAAATCAGTCTCTTTATTAAGCAATGGTAATAAGACATATTTGCAGCATATAGAGAGATATCACAATACTCTTTATAGACTGCAGTGAAGAATCTTAGAGTCTTACTTGTGAAATCTTAAGCACAGACTACTGGGGTGTACTTTAAGGAAAAGTATCTTTGCTCATACAGGACAAAGAATGACACATGAAGGCCAGAAAAGGCACAGCAGTTTCCATAGAACAGAGCAAGCTCAGCCAAAGATGTGAAGGCTGTTGAAGAATCCTAGTGAAGGTACGTGTCTAGCTTATGGGTCTTCGCTAGGTAGATGAGCTTGGGTTGGGAGGACAGCATTCAGGAAACTGCATTTCCCTTGCTGTGCCATGAGGTTACAGGGCAGCTGTCTACTGGGGCTGCACACTCTACTGAAGACTTACTGTGGCACAGACGCTTATCATTCATTGGCGTGTTTCCTGGCCGGCCTCCCATTCTTCACAGCAGCCCCTTCATCTGTTGGTCTCACGACATGGCACCTGGCTTCTCCAAAATAACTAATATCTGAATGAGCAATAGCGAGGATATTTCTGAAAAAGTTTAGGTTCTCTTCATGATTAATTGAAAATAGTCACTATTACTTTTTAAATTGTATACCTATTCAATAGATCAAGCCTATTAGCTAAGACATAATTGTACAATAAAATGTACGGTTTACCAGAAACCACATTCCTAAAGAGACCCGACTGCCTAGGCATAGCAGCATTAACTGCCAATCGTTCCTCATCTGTGCACCCATTCCTCCATATACACCGGAGCTCTGTTTTGATCTTATGCACAGCACAGGCATATGGAGAGTCCATGGCTGTACTTACCCCATCTGATCAAAAAAATAATTTTACAGCAGTCCTTCATAGCTGTGGCACCTCAAGTATTTCTGCTCCCATTTTGTAATGTTCCCCAAACCCTAAGAGAAGGGAGCTTGTTACAGAAGATCCATTTAGGATTTCCAAATCTGAGGAGTTCTTGCTTTTTACCTTTTTACAAGTTGTGAATTTTATGCATTAACCACTACCTACAGCAAAAAGAAAAAGAAACTTCTCTTTTGAGGGATAAAAGTGGCACTAATCTGTGAGTAT
>LOEQ01005482.1:162062-173399 GCA_001685075.1 Bramus lutescens | reverse complement strand
AGCCACATGCGGCATTTAATAAAGTTGAAGCCTTGACATACTCCAGACTGGCTTTGTCTTATATGCTTGGCTTTCTTCCTCTTTTCTCCCGTGGTTTTACAGGAGGCCTCCCCCGGGATTCTCACGAAGTAACGGACCCGCTGGCTCGGGTTAGATATATCCATCAGATTAGCCTGTAGGCAAGTGTATAGGACATTTTCTTGATTAATGATTGGTCCTGATCCAGCCCAGCTCACTGTAGGTGGTTCCACCTCAAGGCAGGTGATCCTGCGTTGTATAAGAAAGCAGGCTGACAAAGACTATCTAACTAAAATCGGAACAGCAGGCAGGAGAAGCCCTCTTTTGTGCTGTTGGTCAGAGTTGTCCAAAAGAATCCCAAATCATACAGCTAATTGTTATTGCCTTTGGTTGCTTCCTAGAGGTAAAAAGTAAGTCCCTATGGCTAAAAACACCAAACTTCAGAAACTGGGCCCAGAGGCCCCTTGAGCTGGAACTGCCTGAATGCCTCCTCCCTGATGACTAACCTATCTTGGACAAGAGGGCACCATGCAGGCTTCCTAAGGAGGAAAGCCACCAACAGTCCTACCCAGCTATGATGTCTATCAACCACAGCATGGCCAGCATGGCACTATAGCCCTAAGGGTGCAGCATTGGCACAAATACCTTGACGGTAACCAACAGTTCTCTGTCCATTCAATAACAGGGAAACTATGCCTGGTACTGAAAACCTAACCAATCACCTAGGTCTAGTGATATCATGGATCTTGGGGGAGAACCTACAACCACCACTTTTCTAACCCAACATAATCCCTAATAACAATCTAAACATTTGCCTTTATGCCCACAGATAAGTCTTCACTCCTCATCAAGGAAACTTCTCTTTGTAACAGATGGAGGCCACTACAGAAAAGTACAACCAAGCAAACTGCAGAGTTATGGAGCCTAGTCCTAATGGATACAACAACAAAGGAACCCTCCCGCTAAGGCCTGGGGAACATTGTGGAAGAGCAGATGCAAAGACCGTAAGACAGGGAGTTTGCTGTGAGATCGCGTTCTCCTAGCAATGTCAGATGCTATTCCCATGAAGTCTCACCAACATGACTGCCCGCACAGTAGCTGAACAAGGACAATGACAATGGACAGGCTAAAGTGGAGGGAAGGAGGAAAGCCCTGGAGGCCTCAACCCTACACAGAGAACTATAGGAAACTAGGAATACCGAGAGTGGGAGAAATGTCTTCCCCAGAGGAAAGGACAGCAACTGGTTATTGAGCACCATGTAAGCAACATACATATGCAGACTGAGCAACTCTATTCAGAAATATATATGTATATACATATATGAGTGTAAGAATAATTTTGAAAAAAGAGGCCATGAATTTGAAAGAGAGCAAAGATGGGTATATGGTAGGATTCAGAGGGAGGAAAGAGAAGGGAAATCCCCCTTTAAAACAGACTTGTGTTCTGCCAAGTGGTTAGGGCAACTCAAAACCACCTTTGGGTATCTGTGTAAGCTAGTTACAGAAGCAAAAAAAGCAGCTAGTCTTATCGTAACAAGTAGATAATTATGGCTGTACATTTCTGGGTTACTAGGAACTTATTTTCCGGGGACTGGAGTCAGAGACCAACAGTTGGTGGGTACCAACATGGATGCCTTGCATAAAATGGAGCTTCTTTAGCTGTAATACCTGCAGTCTGACCTTTTGGAGAATAGAGAAGCAGTGAACAGAACTGAACCAGTGTCTGTAGAGTGGGATGTCAAGACCTTTGGGCAGATGCTAAGGGGTGGCGTAGCTGGGTTATATGGCAGATTTAGCTTTAGCTTTTTGAGAATTCCCCACAGTGATTTCAGAGTGGCTGGACCAGTTTGCAACTCCAGTCCACAGTAAATGAGGGTTTCTGAGTTTTTTTTTGTCTTATAAGCATTATAAGACTTTTTTTTACATTTACATATCTATTTTGTGAGTGTGACCTGCAAAGTGGTCCAGCAGATAAAGGCACTTGCCAACCAAGCCTAACGATCTGAGTTCGAATCCCAGGACTCACATGTGGAGAAAGAAAAGTAACTCTCACAAACTATCATCTGCCCACCACATCTATGTCAAGGTTTATTTATATGGATCCATACATATAAATAAATAAATGCAATACAGTTGTTTTAAAAATGAAGTTCAAAGCCAGATTTTGTCCCCAAAAAGTAGATAAATTTTAGAAATGAAGGTCTGGAAAATCATGTGTCTCAGGGAAACGCTTCCAGTAGTGTGGTGCTGATGTGGTGTGCAGTCTACTGCTACCAGTGGCAATGCTAGACTTATTTCAGTGTCGGGTGCCTGCACATGGAAACTTCATTCCAGTAAGAATTTTAAGCATATGGCTGTTTTACCTGCGTGTGTGTTTGTGTCCTACGTGTATGTCTGGTACCTGGTAAGGCTGGAAGAGGGTGCCATCATCCCTGGAACTGGAGTTACTGATGCTTGTGAGCTGCTGTGTGGGTTCTGGAATCAAACCTGGGTCCTCTAGAAGAGCAGCTGGTTGTTCTTAACCGCTGAGCCATCTCTCCATCACCCCATCAGGGAAAAATGTTTGAACTGGGTCTAACTCTCTTGCCCAAGCAAGTCTTAAACCGCTCAAATGATTCTCCTGCCTCAGCCTCCCGAGTAGCTCGAATGGCCAGCTCCTGCCCACACTCCTGGCTCTGTAAACTTTATTAAGACATCTTCTGAGATTAAAAAAGAAAACAAAATAGCAATTTGTTTTGGTTAACCATCTAAACACAGACATCAGAGCCTCCTTGTAGACTTTAAAAAACTTACATTTATCTATTTTGTGTGCATAGTGCGTTGTTGTCTCATAGCATGGCACACATGTGGCAATCAGAAGACAACTTGCCGGAGTTCTCCCTCCACATGTCCAACCAGGAAGTCAAGCCCTAGTCTATAGGCTTGGCAGCAAGTCCCTTAATCTACTGAATGATCTCACTGGCACCTTGTAAACTCTTGGTNTAAATTCCTCCTTGGAAAGGTATATAAGCCACATGCGGCATTTAATAAAGTTGAGGCCTTGACATAATCCAGACTGGCTTTGTCTTATATGCTTGGCTTCCTTCCTCTTTTCTCCCATGGTTTTACAGGAGGCCTCCCCCGGGATTCTCACGAAGTAACAGACCCGCTGGCTCGGGTTACCTGAGTGTTGAAAATAAAAGTGTACGCCACTGCACCAGGCTTCAAGACTAAATTTCCCATCTACTCTTCAAAACCTGCTCCACTTGCAACCTTCACCAGTAACCACTAACTCCTTGTAGTTGCTGAGGCAAAAATCAAAGTCATTGAGACAACTCTTGCCCCAAATTGAATCCATCCAAAAGCATGAGATCTCCCTGTATGAAAAGGTTCTTACGAAACCCATCACTACTTTCAATGAATACATACCAATAAGATATAAGTAATAAGTAAATCTTGTTGGCCAGATGTCGTGACTTACACTCAGCTTTCAAGAAGCTGAGACAAGAGACTGACAGAAGTTTGAGGCCAGCCTGGGCTACATGGTGAGTTCAGGGCCAGATTGGGTTATATAACAGTACTAATTAAAACAACTAGCTGGTGGGATCTACCTAGAAAACACAAGATTACTTTGAATCACCTCTCTCCACAAGCTGACCCATGCCATTAACATTTTACAACAGATTACACTAGCCATCTAGATAATTGGTGTCCTTGTTTCTGCAGCAACCAGGAGAACCTTTTAAAAACTTAAATCAGAAACAAGTAATATAGCTCATTTTGCTAGATTTATTTTATTCTATATGTGTATTTATCTGCATGTATGTACATGCACCACATGTGTGCCTGGTGCTCACAGAAGATAGATGTTGGATCCCCTGGAACTGGAGTTATTATTGATGGCTATGAGCTACCATGTGAGTGTTGGGAACCAAATCCATGTCCTCTCTCTCTTAACTGCTGAGCCCTCTCTCCAGCTCCTATAGCTGAGTTTGTAGAATGCTTGTCTAGCATTCACAATATCTAAGATTCTATCACAGTCACACAGCAGAAGCACTTGGAAGGCAAAGGCAGAAGACCAGATCAAGATCCTTAAGGCTAGCAAGGGCTATGTAAGACTGTCTCAAACAAACAAACATGAGCTAGCACATGATTTAGTCCTTGGTTCAATCAGACACATGTACACCATACTATCATAAATCAAATACTATCCCTCCTTTGCTAAATGGCTCTCAGTATAAAAGTCCTAGGCTGGGGATATGGCTCAATTCACAGAGGGCTTGCCTAGAATTCACAAGACCTGGGGTTCAATCCCCAGCACTGCTTAAATTGGTCAAAGTGGCATATGATTGCAATCTTAGCATTCAGGACCTGGATGCAAGAGGATCAGGAATTCAAAGTCATCCTCAGCTACAAGATAAGTTTGAGGGCAGTCTCAGTTACATGAGAGACTGTCTCAAAGACAAAACAAAACAAAATCTAAAGTCCTTACTTAAAGTGCCTATTAAGACTCTTGATGAGGGAGGGGCTGGAGAAATGGCTCCAAGGTTAAGAGCACCAACTGCTCTTCCAAAGGACCTGGGTTCAATTCCCACACCCACATGGCAGTTCACAACTGTCTGTAACTCAAGTTCCAGGGGACCAAACACCCTCACGCAGACATATTTGCAAGCAAAACACTAATGTTCATAAAACAAAAATAAATAAAATTTAAAAAAAAAGGACTCTTGATGAGCCAAGTTGTAGTGGCACATGACTTTAATACCAGCACTCGGGAGGCAGAGGCAGGCTGATTCTTGAGTTTGAGGCCAGCCTGGTCTACAGAGTGAGTTTCAGGACAACCAGGGCTACACTGAGAAACCCTGTCTAGAAAAACCAACACCCCCCCAAAAAAAAAAACCTCTTGATGAGGGATTGGATTGGAGACATGGCTCAGTATTAATGCTTGCTGCTCTTCCATGACCTGAATTCAGATGCTAAAACCAATGTGAGGTGGCTCCCAACCTTTCAAAACTCTAGCTCTGACTGAACTGATATTTTCCTTTGTACATTCATGCACAGGCACATGTACACACTAAGGCACACTCATATTCATGTACATAAATAATAAACCTTTTTACTAAGTAAAGACCTTTGATCTATTTATTACCCCTGTGCCCCCTCTCCCATCAGAAACCTGAACTATCTGCTAATAAAGTTCCATCTTAACTGTTTTCCAGCCACAAATGCCTTCTTATTGTTTCTTTAATTCATCAGGCATACTACAGCCTCAGGAACTTAGTCGTTTTCTGTTCTTTTGGCTTTCAACGTTTTTTTTAAAAACAAACTGTCTTCTAAAAAAAAGATTTTATACAGTGTTCTGTCTGGGTGTATGAGTGGAGGACAGAAGAGGGCACCAGATCTCATTACAGATGGTTGTGAGCCACCACGTGGTTGCTGGGGATTGATCTCAGGACCTCTGAAAGAGTAGACAATGCTCTTAACCTCTGATCCATCTCTCCAACCTGGCTGTTAATATTTTTTTATTATATTTTGTGTGTGTGTGTGTGTGTGTGTGTAACTCCCACAGGAGTTCTTTCCTTTTACCATGTGGGTCCTGGGGACAGAACTCAAGTTGTCAGACTTGGTGGCAAGCACCTGTATACCAACCAAGCCACCCCCTACATATATTGCCCAATTTTTGCCTTCTTCCTCAAAGGTTACCTTCTCAGTCACATTAATCTGATACTCTAACCTCTCTAACACTCTGCAGTCCCCATTTCTATTTGATAGCATCTATCACCTTCCATAGATTTAATTAACTTGTTATTCACTGCATCTGCTGTGTGTCTCAACTCACTAGAGTAAGCTGTCTGACAGGAAAATGCCCACTGTGTTCGCCCACTGTGTCCTTAGCGCCCAGACAGTACCCAGCACAGCAGGTGTTCTGTAAATATTTCTGATGGTTAACAGGCACAGGAGTGCAGCTAGAGGGAGGAACAAACCCCCGTTCTACAGCACAGTAAGGTAACTATGCTCGACAACAACTACATTTCAAAACAGCTCATAAAAGTTCTTCTGTTCTTTTTTATATATCTGTGTCTTATGTGAATGCATATGCATTTGTGTGTGCCCACAGAAGTCGGAAGAGGGCATCAGACCCTTTGGAGCTGAGTTGCAGGTGTTTGTGAGATGCCTAATATAGTTTCTGTGATCCAAACTTGGTTTTCATGATAGAGCAACAAGCACCCTGAACTGCTAAGCCAATTTTCCAATGTCTTGTAGAAGATTTTCAATGTTCTAAATGCAAAGAAATGATGTCTAAGGTATCACACGACTTTAATCCTGGCACTCAGGAGGCAGAGGCAGAGGCAGGCGGAGCTCAGTGAGTTTGAGGCTAGCCTGGTCTACACGAGCTAGTTCCAGGACAGCCTAAACTGTTATACAGAGAAACCTTGTCTCGAAAAAAGAAAAAGAGAACAAAACAAAAAAAGAAAACAGTCTGGAGAGATGGCTCAGTAGTCAAGAGCATTAGCTGATCTTCCAGAGGATCCAAGTTCAGTTCCCAACATCCACATGGTGAGTCACAAACATATGGTATACATGCATACATACATACATGTAGATAAATGCTCAATGCTGTGGTCTCTCCTCTCATTCTAGCTACTTGGGAGGCTGAGGCAAGAGGATCCTGAGTTCAATGACAGCACAGATAACACTCCATCTCAAAATACAAACAAAAAAAGTATTTTGTAACTCAAAGTTCAATACAGTATCTACTTCAGCTGTATTAGTCATACACTGGGTATGCGTGGTTGTATTGTTGCTATACTCTACAAATCTAGCCTAAGTATCTGCTGCAACAGATAGATTACAAGAAGGTAAACAGTTAAAGGAAGAGACCAGACCTGCACAAAATGGTGCCATGTCTTTGGTAAGTATAATAACCAAAGGTAAGCTAGCAGGTTGGGAGTAAGTTCAGTGGTACTGGAGATCACATGCCTCTGGTATCTCAAGATTCTGAGGTCAGTCTCAAACTCTTTTATCCCACAATATATATATGATAGCAGATTGAACTCTCTACTGACTAGTATGTATCTCAAACATTATATGACCAAAACCTTTTCATTACTTAATGTAAGTGAACCTCACATTCAGAGAGGTTTTTATTTAGTATGAAACTTAAATATGTTCAACTTGTTTTCCCTTTTTTATTGATAAAAACAGACATGATTTTCAGAACATCAAATAAGTACTTCTGCCACCGTGGGGAAAGAATAAAAAATAAAACAAAGACAAGCAGTGATGGTGCATACCTTTAATCCCAGCACTTGGGAGGCAGAGGCAGGTAGATCTCTGTAAATTCAAGGTCAGCCTGGTCTACAGAGGGAATTCCAGGAGAGAGCAACACTGAAAAACCGTGTCTCGAAAAACCAAACCACACCAAATCAAAACATTAAAACCTCAGGATTGGAAAGAGTGCTCAGTGGTTAGAGCAATAGCTGCTCTTACAGAGGACCTGGGTTCCTCTGAAAGGTCCTATGGTCCATTTTGGAACCTGAAATTTGAACTGAGAAATCATTGCATAGATCAAGATACTAATTGTGGGGGGCTGGAGAGATGGCTCAGCATATAAGAGCACTAGCTGTTCTTCCAGAGGACAGGAGTTCAATTCCCAGCATCCACATGCCAGCTCATAATTGTCTGCAACTCCAGTTCCAGGGTACCCGACACCATCATACAGATATGCATGCAGGAAAAACACTAATGCAGCAATTTAAATTAAAAAAAAAGACAGTAATTGTGATCCCAGGCTAGTTTGGACTAGAGTCAAAAAAGCAACAACAGAGCAGTAACAGCACCACATGGAAGCTCACAACCAGTTGTATCCAGTTCTAGGGAACCAACACTCTTCTGGCTCTGTAGGCACTAAGCCCTCAAGTGGTATACACACACACACACACACACACACACACAGGACACAGGCAGAGAAAACACTCATACGCACTCATACGCGTGCGCACACATGCAGAGTAAATACTAAAACTTCAACATTCTCCACAAAGATACGTGTTTAAGGAGATAATATTTACCTTGGTTTGAACATTATATATGTACAATTTTATGTCAAATTAAAAACATAAAAACAAAAAAATTAGGTTTTCAGGGCATGGTGCTGCAGGAGCACATCTTTAATACCAACACTCAGGAGGCTGAGGCAGGAGGATCTCTGAGTAAGTTTAGTCTCCTGGTCTTCATAAGAAGTTCCAGGACAGCCAACACCACACACTTCATCCCTGGGTTATGCCGCAGTTTTAAAGGCTAGGCATAGTATATAATCAATCCCACCACTGGAAACAGGAGGATAAGGAGTGTAAGGTCAGCCGGAACTACAGGAAACCCTAGCTCAAAAACAAAACAAACCTCTACCAACCTAAAAGATTAAAATAAGAGACACAATACCTCAATATTCTAGCTAATCTACATGGGCTAGGCTTGAATAAGAAGCAAGTTATCTAGAGTTTTCTGCACTATAGAAATACTTTATCCTTTCCTCTTTTTTTCCCTTTCTCTCTTCTGTAGACAGGTCCTCCATTAGCCTTCATCCTCCTAGCTCTGCTTCTTAAATACTTTGATTACAGCAAGTCCCACTATACCTAGTTGTCTTTCTATTTTTTGTAATTTTAACTAAAGATGGCTGAAGAGTCAGTGTGATTGTTCAAGTGGGAAGAGTCAATCATCAAGCCTGATGAACTGAGTTCCATCCCTGGAACCCACAGGATAAAGGAAGAGAACTGACTCCTACAAGTTTCCCTCTGACTGACCATACATGCACTGTGGCATGGATATACCCCTGGGCCTCAAAACAGATAAATGCAAAAAAATATATTCTTTAATAGCTGAATGAAGTCTTATGAAATGTTTTGGTTTACAACTGATTGCTAATTAGACTTCTACTTTTCCTGCAGAACTCATTTAAATTTTCACTTTTTGTTTCCTAAAATATATCAAAACACTCAATGATTAAAAATAAGGGATGGAGCTGGGCGGTCCCAGCACTTAGGAGGCAGAGGCAGGCGGATCTCTGTGAGCTCGAGGCCAGCCTGGTCTACAAGAGCTAGTTTCAGGACAGGCTCCAAAGCTACAGAGAAACTCTGTCTAGAAAAACCAAAAAATAAAATAATAATAATAATAATAATAATAATAATAGATGGGCAATGGTGGTACATGCCTTTAATCCCAGCACTAGGGAGTGAAATGCAGGCAGATCTCTGTGAGTGAGGCCAGCATGGTCTACAAGAGTTAGTTCCGGCCAGGCGGTGGTGGCGCACACCTTTAATCCCAGCACTCGGGAGGCAGAAGCAGGCGGATCTCTGTGAGTNGTGGCCTTAGAGCACAAATTCTTAATTCTGTTCATCAGTTAAGACCACTGCCTGCTCTTATACAGGACCTGAGTTCAGTTCCCAGCATGCACATCGACATTCACAACTCCAGGTCCAGGGAAATCCAACTTACATACCCCCCAGGGCAGGCTCATGTATAGAATAAAAATAAAATATCCTGGCCAGCGGGATACGAACAGGGGTCCCTGATAAACCTAGAGGAGGAAGAGGAATGGAGGGGACAAGAGACTCAAGAAATGACAGCAAAACAGGCTTTCTGATCAAGGTGCCACTTTATTATTCTTCAGAAGCTGTTATATAGCAAACGGGCAAGAGGGAGGGGAGAGTGTCAGGTCTGCTGGAATTCAGGTATGGAGACATCCCTAGCTGATAAGGAAATACTGAGGGTCTGTAATTGTTCACTAATAAAGGAAATGCTAATTGTTTCTAAAGCCTGGGGCCTGCAGGTCTCACTAGGCTAATTTCCTAGGTGCAGAACTTGCCCTGCAAAGGTGAATATCTTACTTGTGAACTTAAGATTGCATAAACAAAATACAGGTCTCAAAATACAGGTCCTTGCTTCCAGCAATAAATCATTTTTTAAAAGATAAAATAGAGGTCTCAGGAAACAGGGTTTCAGTTTTGTCCCAATGGTTGTTCAGACCACCTTCTAATTCACTAAGAGGTTGATCCAAGTCTCTCCCCTGGGGGTAACCCCACCTCTTGTACTCCAAGCAAAGCTAACTCTCCTGAATGCTCAGGATCTCAGCAGAAATTATTCATGTTTCTGTAGGTTAATTCTATACTAAGATAGATGTATTACCTCCTTAAACTCAGGCCACAAATTCTATGAGTACAATGCTCCCTGTGGATAAGAGATAAAGACCATGGTTTAAGTACTTTGTACGGTGCACCCCTAGGATGAAGCAATGGAGCTAAGATCTGAACATAGCTCTAATTCTAAAGTTCTTCTATCTTTCTATACTGACTCTTGTTTTATACTAAAAATGGGAGAAAAAAATATTAATACATCCTAACCCAGCAAGCAAGCCATCCCTAATGTTTCACTAAATTATAAACACTTTCATAATCAGGAATTTAAAAAAAATTGTTCAAGTTTTTTGGGGGTGGGGTTTTAAGTCCATATAAGCTCAGGTTGGCTTCAAACTTGTAATTCTCCTGTTTCAGAATTCCAAGTGACTGGACTGCAGGCATGTGCAACCAGGCCAGGAGTAAGTATTTTATGACTCATTTTGCAATACTATTTTGGGAAATATTTACTGATCTTATCAAGTGCTTGGGGATATAGGGACAAACAAGACATAACCCTGACAGTTGAGAAAAACAGGTAATAAAGATATAACAAGTAAATACAGTAATTTAGCATGCTGAAAATAAGATGATAAGCTTGCCCGGTGTGCTGAATGCCTTAAATAATAGCACTGAGGAAACAGAGGCAGGCAGATCACAATGAATTGAAAATCAGCCTGGTAAACATGGCAAGCAAGCCCAGGCTTCTCTTTGAGTTTGAGGCCAGCCTGGTCTACATAGTGAGATCCAGGCCAGCCAGAGATAAGTAATGAGTTCCCACCTTGAAAAAACTGAACAAAAAAAGAAAGGGGGAAAAAAAAGGAAAGGAAAGGAAAGATACAATGGGAATTGAAGGTAATGAGAAAAGGCCTTCCTGAGGAGGGTAATACTTGAAATCAGATCCATAAGAGAACGTGGCAGGAGCTGAAGCAGGCTGGACAGGTGACACAGGCTCTTGGAGGGGCCACAGTACAAAAAATTTAACTTAACCCTACTGCAACAGTATCACTGGAAGGTTGAAAAGAAAAGGCATGAGAGGCTGGAGAGATGGCTCAGAGTTTAAGAGCATTGCCTGCTCTTACAGAGGTCCTGAGTTCAATTCCCAGCAACCATGTGGTGGCTCACAACCATCTGTAATGGGGTCTGGTGCCCTCTTCTGGCCTGCAGG
>LOEQ01005482.1:127431-152334 GCA_001685075.1 Bramus lutescens | reverse complement strand
CTTCCCTAATTGATGTGTATTCAGTTTCTATTCTGTGAAAATATAAATGCTATGATTTGCCTTCAGAAGATTACAGCAGATTCAAACCTCTCTTGTGTTTGTCTGTCTGTCATTCGCCGAATCCTGTTCTCCTCGAGCCTTCACCCGTTCTCCCTCGGTCGTTGAGCTCCAAGAGAACCGGTCCGTGGCAGGTCATATTGAGCATACTGCCAAGAAAGGAGTCACATGGCATTAACAGATCCACCTGTGAAAATTGATCTGATTTCTTGAGTCATCAGTCATCTCCTAACTGCTTAACATCACCTTCTGATTTACTTGCTCCAGAAAACTATCATTTGTGCTTCATGATGAAGTCAGATATTTACAGACTTCAACTGCTGGGATCCTAGGTAAAAGGAAAATCACACACAGAAACAAACCCTAATACCTATGGCTATATGAAAAACATGACACTAAGTTTAAAAATAACTCTTTAATCATATGCACATTCAGGATGAAGGGTAGTACCAGGTTGCCTGGCACAGTTCTGAGATCACACACGGTGGGGAAGCAGAGTGAGAAGACGGGAAGAGACGAAGGCAAAGGAGACACAGGGCTAGCAGTAGTCTCAGTCAGTGGACTCCAACACAGATTCACTCAGTGCAAGGTCCCAGTAGTGTTCGGCCCCATGCTTTTTGAAATGTTCACGAGCCATGTTCTCTGTTGGGCACTGTTTAAACTTCATCTCTCCAAAGCTCCGGTCTTTGGCTGTACCCTAGGTGAACAGCAAAAATTTTGTTTACTTATCTGAAGAGAATAACTTGCTATTATTAGTCTACACTACGCTTGAATTAGAAACCTCAGCACCCTAATATACCATCATGCCCAAGAAAGACAGGAATTTTAATAAGCTTTCTTTTATAAAAAATTTATTTATTATATATATACATGCCAGGAGAGGGCACTAGATCTCCTTACAGATGGGTGTGAGCAAACACGTGGTTGCTGGGACTAGAACTCAGGACCTCTGGAAAATGAACCAGTACTCAACCTCTGAGTCATCTCTCTAGCCCTTTAATAAGCTTTCTAATTTACCCCCTTTCCAGTGTGGGAAGCTGAGCTCAGAGCCTTATTCATGTTAGGCGAGCACTCTACCACTTCAACTTACTAAAATAAGACTTTTTGTTTTGTTTTGTTTTGAGACAGGGTTTCTTTGTAGTCTTGGCTGTCCTGGAACTTGCTCTGTACACCAGGCAGGCCTTGAACTTAAAGAGATTCCCCTGCCTTTTCCCCTGAGCACTGGGATTAAAGGGGTATGCCACCACTGACCAGCTGATATAATATTCTTTTAAAAGACCTAGTAACATTTGTGTAGCAACATGCCTCGCTGAAATATGATTCTATGATAAAATAATTATAACCTCATGTCTTAGATATTTGCATGATTTTATGTGTATATAAATTTTTTATTGTTGTCACTACTGTTTTTAGAATCAGAGATTTTTTTTTATTTTTTGCAGCATTGGGAATTGAACCTACAGTGTCAAGCATGTAAGGCAAGCACTCTATACTGAGTAACATTATTAGCCTTAAGAATTCTTTCTATTTAGCTGGGCAGTGGTGGTGCACACCTTTAATCCCAGCACTCAGGAGGCAGAGGCAGGTGGATCTCTGTGAGTTTGAGGCCAGCCTGGTCTACAAGAGCTAGTTCCAGCACAGGTTCCAAAGCTACAGAGAAACACTGTCTCGAAAAACAAAAAAAAAATTTTTCTTAAGATTTATAAAAAAAAAAAAAAATAGGGGCTAGAGAAATGGTTCAGCAGTTAAGAGCACTGGCTGTTATTCCAGAGGCCCTGAGCTCAATTCCCAGCAACCACATAGCGACTCACAACCATCTAGAATAGAACAGGATTTGATATCTGATGTCTTCTTCTGGATGCAGTATTCATGCAGAACACTCATACATAAAATAGAAACAAATTAAAATCATCTAAAGTTAATTATCATTTTAGTTTTTTGTTTTTTTGATACAGGTTTCTCTGCGTAATATCCCTCACTGTCCTGGAACTACTTTTGTAGACCAGGCTGGCCTTGAACTCACAAAGATTGGCCTGCCTCAGCCTCCCCAGTACTGGGATTCAAGGCATATGTACCACGATCTGGCAAAAATTAAATTATGAGCTGGAGAGATGGCTCAGTCAGGAGTTAAGAGCAATTGCTACTCTTGCAGAGGACCCAGGTTCTCTTCCAAGCACCCATATTATGGTCACAGCCATCTGTAACTCCAGTTTCAGGGGCTCTGACACCCTCTTCTGGTTTCTATGTGTATTAAGGCAAGCATGTGATGTAAATACATTCAAATATACATGCAGGCAAAGCACACATACACACACAAAAAATCAAATTTGTGTTTTAAAAAAGAAAAATGTGTTCATGTAGATACCTTGTCAAGAACAAGGGGTCAGATCCCCCTAGAGCTGGAGTTACAGGAGGCTGTAAGCACACCCAATGTGAGTGAAGGAAGTTGAATTTGGGCCTGCTTTAATTTATTCTCAACTACACCAACAAGTCAGGGAGATCAAATCACACCCATATTTCACAGATAAGGCAATGAAATCTGACACGACTCAGACAGCTGAGTCAGATACTGACTCTGCCAGCATCCTATTTGTTTTGCTGCAGAGCTGAGGATCAAACTCAGGAGTCTAATAAAATGTTAGATAAGCACTCTGTTACTGGGCTACACTCCCAGGTCTCACCCATCCATCATTAGATTCTTAGATCTAGTGCATGTCTTACTATATATACCCAGAGGGGGAAAATATAATTTATTCCCCTCACATTCAAGCTTAGAAATATCAAATTTCCAATTTGTATTCCTAATACCAGCATTTTTCATACACTTTTCAGTTGGTATATACTAAAAGTTGCTCTAAAAGTTCCAGGTAACTTTCTACTTCAGCATTTTACAAAGGTTACCAACCTCCCACACTAGCACACATTTGTTGGTTTTCTTCACAGCTTCTTCATCAGACTCCTCATCATCTGGAAAAGACAAAAGAGCTCAATCTTTTTTTTTGTTGTTGTTGTTGTTGAGACAAGGGTCTCACTATATAGACCAGGCTGGCCTCCAAAGGACAGAGATCGCCTACCTCCCAAGTGCTGAGATTAAAGGACAGTGCCATCACCACCTGGCCTTTGCCTTTTTCTTTCCTTTTTTTTCTTTTCTTTTTTAAAGATAAGGTTTTACCCTGTAGCTTGAACTGGCCTTCAATTTGAGGCCATCCTCCTGACTCAATCTTTTGAGTGCTGGGATTAAAAGATTCAGCAATCAGGCCTCACTAAGTATCTTTTCTTTCTTCATCCCTACCACTTCCACACAGCTCAACATCCAGGGCTTTGAACAGGTAGACAAATGCTTCACCCCTGAACTCCAGTCCTAACTCCAGAGTATCTTTGCTGTGGCAGTGAAAGATGGCGTATGCATTTAATCCTAGCACCTTGGAGGCAGAGGAAGGTAGATCTCTGTTGAGTATGAGGCCAGTTAGGTCAATATACAAAGTTTCTGACCAGCCAGGGCTACACCATGACTAAAGGAGAAAGTGGAAAGCTGTTCAACAACTTTCTGAAAATCTGTTTTTATACACCCAACACTTTAAATATTTTTTAGGGTTGGGGAAGACAGTGTCCTTATCTGCTTTACACTGGGACATGTCCTCAGTGGTTTCAAACCCAAGCTCTTCCTACCTCCACATTCTAAGTGCTGGGGTCATGGGTAGATACCACTAGGTGTAGAGCAATTAAAAACAAACACCAACTTTTTTTTTTTTTTTTAGATGGGAA
The DNA here is from genome assembly GCA_001685075.1 of Bramus lutescens. Classification (NCBI taxonomy): domain Eukaryota; kingdom Metazoa; phylum Chordata; class Mammalia; order Rodentia; family Cricetidae; genus Bramus; species Bramus lutescens. The sequence goes on along the minus strand of LOEQ01005482.1, from coordinate 148,512 downwards.
CTCATGTAGTCTAGGCTGCTTTAAAATTGCTACATAGCTCAGGATGGCCTTAACCTTCTAGGAGATCCTCTTAAATGGTGAGATTACAGGTGTGAACCACCATGCTATAGCTAACAAGAAACTTTTGACTAAATAATACAGGATAGACACTGTATAAACGAACATGTAGTTTGCTGACTTTAAATATACTCTCAAAACTATAACTTACAACCAAAACAGAGAGGGAAGCCAGTTGGGAGAAAACCCTTAAAGGATATGCAAAAGAATAATTTTAAGGGGCTGGAGAGATGACTCAGTGGTTAAGAGCACCAGCTGCTCTTCCAGAGGACCTGGATTCAATTCCCAGCACCCACATGGCAGCTCACAACTGTCTGTAACTCCAGTTTCAGGGGATCTGACACCCATGGCAAAACACCAATGTACATAAGACAGAAACAAATTTTAAAAAGAATAATTTTAATAGTTTATATAATAATGCAATAAATATTACATAACCATCTAGCAGTACTGTCTAAGTAAGTCAGCCTAGCTGGGCAGGGTGGCACACACCTTTAATCCCAGTGCTTAGAAAGCAGAAGCAGGTGGATCTTATGAGTTCAGGGCCAGTCAGAGCTATACAGTGAGACCCTGTCTCTCACACACACAAAAATAATAATAAAAAAATAAATAAAATTGAGTAAGTCTGTCTGAACTTCCTGAACACTAAAGCATTTCGGGAAGGGTGAAAAGGAATAGAAAGAACTATTATTCCCACCTCCCACTATTTTCCCATTTAATCCCGTCTAACCCCAATTCACCATCTCCCTTCGTGTTAGATGTCTGTTCATCCCACTTTATCCGATGTAGCATGAGACGCTTAAATTTCTTCTGGGCCTTGGGGCCTGGAACGAGAATTTTGAGAGAGTTGCAAAGACTAGATAGAAAGGTCCTCTGAGCTTGCCTAATGCTCAGACAGTACTGGGTAGGAAAACAAACTCCAGAAACCAAAATGCGGCCTTCTACTCCAGCACACACAGAAACAGACATACATCAGATTCACTGACTTCTCAAAATACCACTTTTCTCTCCCTTCTCCCCACAATGTCAATCACCTGAGGGTCAGGACTGTATAGGGACAGTTTCTCTCAATTCTTTGCACACTCACCCCCTTCCACTACCACCACGTTGACATCCTTGTGCAGTACCACCACCCCTGTCAGGTACAGCTGCCCAGCATTGGCCTCAATCTTGAACTTCTTGGCTGGGTTGCTCAAATTTCGAACTCTAGAGGAGGGAAATTTTAGTTACGTCTCAAGTTTATCATCAAAGCTGCCTGAATGGAATGGCAAATAAAGAAGGATCTGAAATGTTCACCTTTCTAAAGTCAACACCTTGAACACAGAATTGTATTTCTACTCTTTTGTAAGTACATTTCTTTCTTTTTCTTTTTTTTTTTAAAGACAGGGTCTCATTATGTAGGTCTGTCTGGCCTGGAACTCACAATGTTGACCAAGTCTTTTTTTTTCCCCCAAAGGTTTATTAAACTTTTTATTTTATGTGCTTTTGGTGTGAAGTTGTCAGATCCCCTGAAACTGGACCTTCAGACAGCTGTGAGCTGCCATGTGGGCGCTGAGAATTGAACCCTGGTCCTCTGGAAAAGCAGTCAGTGCTCTTAACCACTGAGCCATCTCTCTAGACCCCTCAAGTTAGTCTTGAACTCAAGAGATTTGCCTGCATCTGTTTCCCAAGTACTAGTCCTATATTTCCTCATAGTAAGTAGTTAGAATTTACTCTATGAATGAAGAGGTACTTACTATCATCCAAAAGTATTTTTAAGTTCATTGTTCCAGAAGGTATAAAAAGCTTTAAATCCTGTCTCTTCTAGATGCTATAATGTAGATATCATATATCCATGAGAGTTTTCTAAACAGAGACATCAAGAACTGTAAACAGTAATTACCTATAGACAGTGGTCCAAAGAGATAAGGGAAGGGGGGGACGGAAGGACTCTTTCATAAGTGCTCCTCTCTATTATTAGAATGTTTGGTTGTTCTCCAGCCTGGGTTAGCCAAAAACTTGCTAGCACAGGTTAGCCTTAAGCTTAAAACTGTCCTGCTTCTCCTAAGTGCTAGAATTATAGTTATGCATCATCCCATCTGGCACAAAAATTTTAATCTGAATAAAGACTAGTTTTGTAATAATGCACCACTTCTCATAAAAAACTAGTTAAGAGAAATAAGCCCATCTTATACTCTGGAGGCAGAGGCAGGCAGATCTCTGTGAGTTCAATGCCAGCCTGGTCTACAAAAGCTAGTTCCAGGACAGACTCTAAAGCAACAGAGAAACCCTGTCTCAAAAAACAACAACAACAACAACAACAACAAAAACCAAAACCAAACAAACAAAAAAAACAACAAAACAAACAAACAAACAAAAAAAGTCAAAATATATTTCCAGGCTACAAATATATTCTGGAGTGAGGATGAAAGGCTTACTACAGTACATCAGGAAAAAAACAGATACTTAATTAAAAAAAAAAAAAGTTAAAGCTCAGGACAGCCAGAGTTGTTGTTATACAGAGAAACCCTGTCTTGAAGAACAAAAAAACAACAAACCAAACAAAAATTAATGTTTTCTAGAGAAATGAGGTATTTTAGATTTCACAAAGGATGAATAACCTGCAGATACGCTTTAAGGCCACAGTGATTCTGCCCTAAGCATTGGAACGATATTGAGAATTCAGGGGCAAAGACGCTGTGATGGAATACACCTTTAATATCAGGACAGGGGAGGCAGGGGCAGGTGGATCTCTGAGTTTGAGGTCAGCCTTATCTACATAGTAGGTTCTAGGACAGCTGGAACTATGTGCAGAGACCCTGTGGCAAAAAGGAAACAAAAAATGTGTGGACAGTTGCCTGTGTGGACACCTACCTATACACAGATATGTGCACCCCCTGTGAAATGTCTTCTTTAAGCTTTTTAATTTTCTTGACCTTTCTCTGTTCTGCTGTGAGTTTTCTGGCAGCGTTGGCCTCTTCATGCGCTCTGTCGTGACAGGAAGGACATCCACAAGTGAGAAAGGCATTGCAGATCAGAGGCAGGGCTAAGGAAAGAGAGAGCAACAGAGGACTCTCCCCTCCCTCCAATGTGGACCCCAGGAGGGTCTGGAAAGGCAGTGTCCTGGGCCCCACCCAACCAACCACACTTACTTCTGTCTCTTTGCCATCTGAGCTCTGACGTGGGCTTCTACCTTTGTAGGGTCTTGGACTGCTTCTGTTCCTAATACTCGCATTAAATTTGAGATTCTCACTACAATGGAAAGAGAACAGCAATCAATCTCCTAATCTCCTAAATTATTTCTCTATTGAGGACAATCTGATTTGTTGTTGTCTATTCTGCTCACAAACATGGCTTATTTCAAATCTCTACTCAAAATTTACTTTCTATAATATCTTGAAAATCCCACTCAGTTAACTCAGATTTTGTAGATCAAACTATCTTAAAAAAATTCAGTTATTTTTTATCATAAAAAACATTTCTCATTTGTCAGCCCACCAAAAAACAAAAACAAAATCTTATAATCCAGGTAGTGGTAGCATATGCCTTTAATACCAGCACTTGAGGAGGCAGAGGCAGGTGAGCTATCTCTCTACAGAGCAAGTTCAGGACATTTAGGCATACAAAGAAACCGTCTTCAACCTCCTCTTCTGCAAAGACTTTAGTTTTATTTCATGTACATGGATGTTTTGCTTGTGTGCATATAAGTGCACCATGTGTGAACAGTGCTTATGGAGTCTAGACGGCATTGGTTCCTCTGGAACTGGAGTTAGAGATGGTTCAAAGTTGCCATCTGGATGCTGGGAACTGAACCTAGGTTTTCTCTATGAGCAGTCAGTGCTCTTAACCACTGAGCCATCTCTCTGGTGTCTATTTTTGTATTCTTGAGACAGGGTCTCCCTATACACCTTGGCTGGCTGACATCAAACTTGCCATCCTTAAGTCCCAGACTCTCAAGTACTGGGAATATAGGTGTCATCATGCTCAGCTCTGTACTTTTTTTTTTTTTAATATTTTTTATGATTTATTTAACTTTATTTTATGTGCATTGCTGTTAAGGTGTCAGATCCCCTGCAACTGGATCTTCAGACAGTTTTGAGCTGCCATGTGGGTGCTGGGAATTGAACCCAGATCCAGACCTTCTCGTCAGTCATGAGAATTGGTGACTCGGTAGAGAGCAGCCCCTGAACTTTTGTTTTTGAGAGTCTTTTTTGGGGGGAGGGGAATGACAGGATCTTTTTCTATGCAGCTACGACTGTCCCAGAACTCTCTATGTAGGCCAGGCCAGCCTGTCTCTTGATTCCTGGGATTAAAAGTGTTTACAACCATGCCCACTTTTTTGAGATAGGGTCTCACTATGCAGCTCAGACAGGCCTGGAACTTCCTGTGTAATACAGGTTAGTCTGGATCATGAGATCTTCCTGACTCACCATGGCAAGACCTAGGATTAACATCTAGTGCCATCATACCTATCTATATACTAAGAATTATGTGCAAAATTCCACGAATACTGCAACCATTGTCTTCATGATTTTTTTTTCTCTTTATTTTTTTCTAGACAAGAGTTTTTCTGTGTAGCCCTGGCTGTTCTGGAACTCACTCTATAGATCAGGCTGGTCCCAACCTCAGAGATCTGCCTGCCTCTGCTGGCATGTGTCACCGCCATCTGATTGTCTTCATGAATTTTAAGACTAGCATCCTTTTAGTAAATTCTGGGGAGTCAATACAGCAAATAATACTTAAAAAAAGAAAAAAAAGGCAAGGGCTGGAGAGATGGCTCAGCAGTTAAGAGCACTGGCTGGTCTTCCAGAAGACCCAGGTTCAAATCCCAGCACCCACATGTCAGCTCACAACTGTCTGTAACTCCAGTTCCAGGGGGTCTAATACCTTCATACCAATGCACATAAAATAAAGTTAAATAAATTATTTTTTAAAAAGGCAAGCCCTAAATGACTTCTATAATAGAATGTGCTGATCTGTCATAAGGAAACGCAGCATAGATTAAAATAAAATAAATAAGAAAAACCTGTAAATGATTCAGAGAAACAAATAGACAAAAACTCCCAAACAGTTAAAATGCCTCTAGGTGAAAAAAAAAAACAGACTGACTGACTTTGTGGCAGCAGGGCCAACTAGACACATACCTTTGGGTTCTGGAGGAGGCATCAAACCTAGCCTGACTTTCTCCTGTAGCTCCTTTTGTGCTTCTCTCCTTGTTTGCCTCCGAAGTTTCTTCTGTTCCTTTTTTGTAAGATATACGCCAAGGGTAACTGGTGTATCATTGTCAACTGTGAGAAAGAGAAACAAGTTACCAAAGCCTGAGAGTACAGAGAGATTTAGGTGAGCACCCAAGACTTAGAAGAACTGTTAACTGGAAACAGTGGAGGGAGGAGGTCGACACAGTCTTGCTTTGTAGCCCAGGCTGGTCTTGAACTCAAGAGTATTACTGTTTCTATTCAAAATTGCTGGAATGACAGGCATCCACTAGCTATTTCTAAGTGGTGAGAGGGATAATATGGTTATGTTTTATTAAGTAAAAGTATTAATCTCAAGATGGGTGGTGGTAGCACATGCCTTTAATCCCAGCACTTGGGAGGCAGAGGCAGGCGGATCTTTGTGAGTTCGAAGCCAGCCTGCTCTACAACTCTACAAGAGCTAGCTAGTTCCAGGACAGGTTCCAAAGCTACAGAGAAACCCTGTCTCAAAAAAAANCCAGCACTTGGGAGGCAGAGGCAGGCGGATCTTTGTGAGTTCGAAGCCAGCCTGCTCTACAACTCTACAAGAGCTAGCTAGTTCCAGGACAGGTTCCAAAGCTACAGAGAAACCCTGTCTCAAAAAAAAAAAAGAAAAAAAAGTATTAATCTCTCAAAAATAATGTTTTAAGTTGTTTTTATTCAAGAGGATGAACACTTTTACCAAATTTAATGTATAAACAGAGCTGGGTAAGGCTTTGGAGAAGTATGTAGAATTCCATTCAAGTCCTACTTTCTGAACTTTGCTGTTTCCATGGAATATGATTTAAAAACCATTAACCTACACAATAAGTTTTGTTTTGGGAATGAAGTGATGCTAACCACTACACAAACAACACCTTAATTTTAGCACTAGGAAAATGGGTGAGGGGATCCTGTGGAAGGGGTTGGCTAGAGAGATGATTCAGAAGTTAAGAGCATACACACACATACACCAACATGCCACCCCCATAGGCTCTGCCATGCCTAAATAAAAATAAATAAATTTCCTTTAAAAAACAAGTGTGCCATGCTGGGCATGGTGGTAAATACCTTAATCCCACCACTCTGTAGGCAGGGTAGATCTGAGTTAGAGGCCAGTCTGGTCTACAATGTGAGTACCAGGATAGCTAGGGCTGTTTAACATAGCAACCCTGTCTTGAAAAACAAACAAAGCACACCTTTAATCCTAGTACTCAGGAGGCTGACGCAGGTGGATCTGTGAATTTGATGCCAGCCTGGTCTACAGAGTGAGTTCCAGGACAGACAGAGCTATATAAGGAAACCCTGTTTCCTAAAACAAACAAAAAAAGTGTATAATGCTCTTACAGAGGACCCAAGTTTGGTTTATAGACCTACAGTGGGTGGCTGACCCATTTGCAGCTCTAGCTTTTGATCACCTCCAGACCATTCACTCTTAGTAAAAGATAAATCTTTATAACACCACAGTCTAACCAACTGAACCAATGGGCTCAATGGTAAAATGAATTTAAAATAAAAAAAAAATCCCCTTTACTCTCAAAGCATGTTTAGTCAACAGTTAAAAAAAATGCCACATTCCTATAACACATACTTATGACAGTTAAATAAAATCTGATGAAGCTGAGCCCCTGATTTTAACTTGTATTATAGGTTGAATGTCCCTAACCTAAACACTTAAAATTTTCAATACTCCAAAATCGAAAATGATTTTTTGGACAGGGTTTTGTGTATCCTAGGCTGGCTTGAAATTCAGCGTGAGGATGACCTTGAACTTTTTTTTTTTTTTAATGTTTGTTTGTTTTTAGAGGTTTCTCTGTATAACAGTCCTGGCTGTCCTGGAACTTGCTCTGTAGACCAGGATGTGCTCAAACTCACTGAGGTTCTCCTGTCTCTGTTTCCAAGTGTTGGTATTATAGGCGTGTGCCACCACCACCCAGCCGGCCTTATCTCTCTACTCTGACTGCTGGAATTAAAGTGTATTATGGCAACACACTTTATGCAGAGCTGGGGATTCAGGTTAAAGCATGCAAGGCAAAAACTCCACCAACTGAGTTATATTTCCAGTTTCAGAAATCCAGGAAGCTTTATAAATTTCTGTGTACATGTGGTGTGCAGGCACACATGCGTATCCACATGTGCATGTCTGTATGTATGTACATTGGTATCTTCTTTGATTGTTCTCCACTTTAAATACTGAGACTCTTTACCCCCTGGGGGACCAAAGGCCACCATACCCGCTGGGTATTTATGCAGGCACTAAGGATCCAAACTCCATCTTCACACTTGTGCAGCAAATGCTTTACCTGATGAGCCACCTCCTGGCCCTTGAAATTAAGAACTTTTGACTATTACTGATATATTTCAAGTTTCCACATTAGAAAAGTTCAAAAGTTATACAAATCTCAAAGTATGAAAAATTAGCATCTGAAACTTTTGTTCCAAGCATTTTGGACAAGGGATATCTTATCTTTATCTTATTGTTTCAATGTATTTTTGCAAACTTACTAGAACTATCGCCAAGTGAATTTGCTACTATGTTATTATCTTAATTCATCCTGACAGAAAGTATTAAAATTCTTTAGGATCTATAGAATTCTCTTTTGATTTTTTCATAAGAGACAGGGTTTTTCTATGCACCCCAGGCTGGTCTAAAACTTTGAAGTGATTCAAATGAATCACATTAGCCTCCTGAGTGTTAGGATTAGAAGAGTTTGTGCCATTAGCCCCAGCTAGTAAAACACCACCAGTGCCAAGGCCTTGGTAGGCACATAACTTTGTTTTTTTGAGACAGGGTTTCACTGTAGTTTTAGAGCCTGTCCTGGAACTAGCTCTTTTAGACCAGGCTGGTCTTGAACTCACAGAGATCTGTATGCCTCTGCCTCCTGAGTGCTGGGATTAAAGGCGTGCGCTACCATTGCCTGGCATGGCACATAACTTTTAAAGGAGGTTTATTAGCTGTTCTCCGAGAAAATTCTCAATGCTCTAAGTGACTTAATGAACACATTCAACTATGGAAAACAGCCACAACTACAACCTCTGTTGTCTCTGTCTCAAACTACACGTTACTCAAGTAAATGAAGAAAAAACCTCCCCCTTTTGAGATAAGATCTTCATATGTATCCCTTGCTTGCATGGAATCATTAAGTCTCCACAGTGGTAGGTTTATAGGCATATACTAACACACTTAGCTAAACCACCTATCCCTTTTGACTAAACTAATGGACATTTACTACCAAAACAAAACAAAACAAAAATCCAAAAAAAAAAAACAGACAAAAAGACTGAATAAAGCCAAAGATCACAAATGGGAACCAGGAACATGTAACTCACAAGTTGGACACTGACTTCCACATGAGAGCTGTGGCACTTGTGCATCTATGTGTATATACACGTGGTGGTCATTGCTAAGAAAACTGTCCAAAGAAAACCCAGATGATGTGGGCAAGTGAGTGAATTAGCGTGCATCTCCCAGTTTCAGTTTCCCAGCTGAGACCTTTGGGTCTCCAGCAGACTCTTCACCACTCCGCCCTTCCTTATCCCTACCCAGGCACAGAAACAGACAAATAAGCGTACTTTTCTTGTTTTCTTTTTCTTTTTTTGGCTTTTCGAGACAGGGTTTCTCTGTATAACAAACAGCCCTAACTATCATGGAACTAGCTCTGTAGACCAGGGTGGCCTCAAACTCATAGATCTGCTTCTGCCTCCCGAGGGCTGTGATTTAAGAGAGGCTTACATTTATTAACAAATAGTATAAGTAATGGAATGGTAGTCTGCTAACAATGCTAAAGGAAGCCATCTATGAAAACAACCAAAATACACAGCAAGGGAGGAGTGTCGGCCTGGTGGTGCACACCTTTATTCCCAGCACTTGGAAGGCAGAGCCAAGAGAATCTCTACAATTATCAGGCCAGCATGGTCTACATAGTGAGCTCCAGGCCAGCAAGGCTACACAGTGAGGCCTTTCTTTAAAACAAACTAACAAAATACCAATAAAAAATAATAAAAACAAAATGACAGATGGACAGTTTTCAATGGCTATGGAATTGCATAATGACAAAAGTCCAACTTGTGATATCCATCAGCGAGGCCAACTGCAGATGAGGCACTGACTTGGTAATTGATGATCTCATTGTTGCCCAGTAGTCATTAGCTGACTGTACTATTTAGCTTAATTAAAATTTAACTGCAAGGCTCTGAGCTTCACTAATGCAACTCAGTTTCAATTGTACAATAATCACATGTGGGTAGAGGCTTTATGTTGGAAAGCACAGCAGAGAACTCATCTACTCTGTATAAGTTCTATTGGCTAATGTACTAGAATCATAGTCCAAAATACTGGGTAATCACAATCTATTGGATAATATATACATTACCTGGAGGGTTAAGCTGGGCTGGATGTTCAACAAGATTTGTGATTCCAAAATAATCTTCTCTCTTGGGATTTTGCTCTGTACTAAAATTGGAGGAAGAAGAGAAAACAAGATATATGGGTAGAGATGATATCAAGAGTAGCCTAGAGACAATGAAAAAAATCTATGTGTTCTACTGTTACACATTATTTTCAAGCAGAGAAAAAAGGGTCTCAAAAAAGTTGGACATGTTCTCCATACTAGCTGTTCCTAATCTCAATATCAACCCTAATATCCCCGATAGGCAGAATATTTACCTTTTCTGATTTATTTTTATTTCATCTGCATTGGTATTTTGCCTGCATGTATGTCTGTGTATGGGCGCCAGACTCCTCACACAGATCCCTAGAACTAGAGTTATAAACAAGTGTGAGTTGCCATGCAGGTGCTGGGAATTGAATCTGGGTTCTCTGGAAAGCAGACATTGCTATTAAACTACAGAGCCATCTCTCCAGTCCCAAGTATATTTTCTTATTAGTAACAACAAGTCACTAAAAAGCAGGTTGACAAACCTTTTTTTTGTATATGTACATGTTCATGTGTATGTTGTGTGTGTGTGTGTGTGTACACATGAGGGAAGCAAGAGGCTGACAATGAGGACCTTTTTCAGTTGTTCTACAACTTATTTTTTTGAGGCAAATCCACTCTCACTGAACCTAGACCTTCCTTATCTGATTAGACAGGCTTGCCCGTAAACTAGAAGAATCCTCATGTCTCTGTCCTCCCAAGTGCTGGGATTACAGGCAAGCACTATTATACCACACCTAGCACACATGAGTGTACACTCTGGCCTCCGACAGGACCTTGAACGAGACATCTGGTCCGACCGGAACTTGAGTGTGATCTCTGCCTGTCTCTGTCTCCCAAGAGCTGGGATTAAAGGGGTGAGCCACCACTGCCTGGCTTTTAGTTTTTACTTAATGTGTTTTGTGTTCTGCATGCATTTATGTATATGTACCATTATATGTGCTGGTACCTACAGAAGTCAGGAGAGAATTGAATATTCTAGAGCTGAAATTGCAGGTGGTTGTAAACCATCATGTGGATGCTGGGAACTGAACCTAGATTCTCTGGGAGAGCAACAAGTGCTCTTAATTTCTGAGTCCCCATACCTGATTTTTTAACTATTGAAGTCTGATCCTGATGCCTAACAGTAAGTAGTATTTTACCAACAGAGTAAGCTCCCCAGTCTATGCTAATAAAGCTTTATTATCGTTACTTTGCCCATCAATTAATTAATTAATTAAGGCATATATAAGGCATATAAGGGATATAGCTGTGATAGAGCACTTACTTAAACTATGGAAGTTTCTGGCTTCAATTACTAATACTTCAAAAAGAAGCCAACAGCGGTGGCACACACCTTTAATCCTAGCACCCAGGAGACAGAGGCAGGTTCAAGGCTAGCCATGGCTACATAGTGAGACCCTATCTCAAATCCCTTCATGAAGGGGAGGATGGGGAACCTGCAAAAAGAAAAGGAATAAAGCCAGGCATGGTGGTGCACTTCTTTAATTCCCACACTTGGGAGGCAGAGGCAGGTGAAGCTCTGTGAGTTCAAGGTCAGCCTGGTCTACAAAGTGAGTTCTAGGACATCCAGAGCTGTTACACAAAGAAATGACTTGAAAAAACAAAACCAAACCAATAAACAAAAACAAAACCAACCAAACAAAAAAAGGAACAAAAAGAAATCAGCTATAAAATAAAACAAGAGGACTAACAAGAGAAGGCTCAGTGGCTAAGGGCACTTCTGTTTCCAGAGGATCTGGCTTCAGTTCCTAGCACTCACACAATGACTTGTAAACAGTGCTAACTCCAGGTCCAGGACATCTGACACTTTTCTGGCCTCCACTAGGAAAACATGTGGTGTATATACATACACCTGCAAGCTATTCAGGCAAAACACACATATACATAGAATAAAGATAAATCTTAAACAACAACAATAACAAAAACGGGTTGATTGTGGTGGTACACACCTGAAATCCCAACACTCCTACGAGAAGGGAAGTAGAAGAAAATGGGCTGGCAAAATCCTATGTGTGATACAATGGAAGTAACAAGAGAGACCCTCCTCAACAATGTGGAAGGAACTGACTCCAAAAATTGTCCTCTGACCTCTATATATCTGCAGTGGCATGTGCACACCTGCACACAAATTTAAAAGAAAAAAGTCCACGATCTTTTTTTCCCCCCTTCTTTTTCTGTTTTTGAAGTTCTGGGGATCAAATACAAGTGCCTTCTACATACTAGCCATATGTTCAACTACTGACCTAGCCCTACAAATGGATCTTACAAACATGCAAAATATATAGAATACACAGTAAGAAAAAAATGTAAAACTCTAAAAGAAGTCAAAAGAAAACAGGTCCTGGGTTCATCTCCCAGCACTGGAAAAATAAATAAATAGACAGATGTTCTACAGACTCACTCTTCTATTATTTGTCTAATTCTGGTACACTAACCACAAAAGCTAAAAATAACAAGAAAGTTTGTGAATATATGTCTGTGCAATTATCTATTTCTTTGGATTTAAAGTGTTATTTGATGCATATGCACCATCTTTCCAGTATGAACTAACAAACTCACAGGTCAAAGCCATTGGGTATGATGTAAGAGTCCCACCACTCAATTTCAGGGATATCGCCTTCCTTTAGCTCCTTCTTAGGAGCAATAAGGGCAAGCCTAGTAGAAGTATGAATGCCTGTTTTTCTAGCAGCCTGTGAAATCTCTGCTTGCAGCTTCTCCAACTGAGCCTAAAAGCAAGAAAAAACAAAACAGGAAAGTGAGTTGGAACATTGGAGGGTTGATAGGGTCACAAATTTAAAAACACCCCTAGTTAAAATCTTTATACCTAATGCAAGGAATTCACAACTTCTGAAAGGTAAGAATTCTGTTTTATTTCTTTACTCATTTATTTACATGTTCATTCTCCCTTTCTCCCTTCACTCCATATGCATTAGTGGAATTCTATGAAAATCTCACTCTGAGAAGACAAAAAGGTCTATTTAGCTATCTATACAGTCAATTCAACTTTCCTAATTACATGAATTTTCTGTAGTAAATTTTAATGCCAGGCTATCATTCATCAAAAGAAGTCAAGACAATGGTTCTGAATTGTCTTCTTCAACTGTCAGTCTATGGGGAAAATTCTACACAGGCAGAAAGTTGTCAGGAAGAGAAATATGCTAAACATCAAATGTTCTAGGAATACAGCACTTAAACCATATACTTATTGCTTTAAACTATGTATCTAATTCCCAAAAATATGGAAGTTAACAGCGTCTTAACTTCTGAATTACCTTTGTCCGTAATCGTTGAGCAATCTTTTCAAATTTGCCCTTGTCGTGGAATTTAAAAGTGCGTCTTTGGCGCTGGGAAGGGGCAATTGAAACTCGGGGGTCAAAAAAGGTATTAGATTCCATGTCCTCTGATGGCTTTTCTTTCAGTTGCTGCTTGAATTGTTCCCTTTTTACAGCACGAATATTTGCCTTTAGGGTGGGCATTCGATGTGTCAGCTCAATCTCCTTGCCTGTTGCATCTACAGTGCGACCTTGCTCGTCTAGGATCAGCGGTGTAGGTTTAGTCTGATCTTTTAACTCTACTTTCCTGGAAAGTCCACAAAGAAATAAATCCTATGGGTTACAACATTAAAGCAAGCAAAATCCACAGGAAACAAAGGAAACAGCCTAACAAACTCAACCGTGTAAAATACTTTTAGGGAAGGCAGTCCCATTAGTGCTCAATAAAATCTGATTTAAAAACACCAAAAGAGGGCTGAAGATATGGCTCAGCTGTTCAGAGCACTTGCTGCTCTTAGCAGTGGGCCTGGGGTTTTTCCAGCATCCTTTTGGGGCTCACAACTATCTGTAACTTGACTGAATTTCAGGGAATCTAATGTTCTCTTTTGACCCCTCAATATACCAGGTACCCATGTACTACACAGATACACATGCAGGCAAAACACACATACATATAAAGTAAGTAAATCTCAAAACAAAACAATACAACAAAAAGAAAGTAAATTACTTCAGTTTTTTTTAGCTAAAACACAAACCAGGCTAGAGCTGTATTTCACTATTAGAGCACTTGCCTAGCACAAGTCCCTGGGCTCCAACCCAGGCACTGAAGGAAAAAGATCACAAAAAATTTATCTGTGTATCTAAATACAGGGCATAATCAAATGAAATCAATTCTAAAAATCATGCTGAGAAGAATTTGTTATCTAATCTTATTTTATTCCTAAATTCTTTTTTTCAATTTATTTTTAGGTCCTCTGGAACTGGACTTACAGATGGCTGTTAGCCAACCTGGGACCAAACCCTAGTCCCCTGGAATAGCAGCAAGTGCTCTTAACGACTGAGTCACCATCTGCCCACTCCACTCCCTATATTTACTTAATACACATTGGTGTTTTGCCTGCATGTATGTCTGTGTGAGGGGATCAGATCCACTGGAGCTGGAATTATAGACAATTGTCAGCTGCCAGGTAGATGCTGGGAATTGTACCTGGGTCCTCTGGAAGAGCAGCCAGTGCTTTTGATCACTGAGCCATCTCCAGCCCCAGCCCCCTACTTTTTTGTGTGGTAGTGGTGGTGGTGGTGGTACTGTGGATTAAGAACCCAGGGCCTCCTGCATACTAGCCAAATGTTCTACTACTTGGATACACCTCTTAACATCTATCTGCTCCTAAATTCTTGAATCAGTCTTAGGATGCCAAACCAATAACAAAAGAGACAGGGTCTTGCTATGCAGTACTGGCTGGCCTGGAGCTTTTTATGTTAGACTAGGCTAGATTCATATTTATCTCACTCTTCTTGACTCTCCCTCCTGAGTAACAGAATTGCAGGTATGTGCCACGACATCTCACCAAGTCTAACATCTGATCTCACTCACTACTGTTTAATGGCTAAAGCTCTTGAGTGATAGGTCCAGAAACCTGACTCTATTCTTACCTCCAATAATAGCTAAAAATATTATTTTTGTTCTACCAATTATAAACACAACAAACTCTACAACAAAGCCAAAAACAAATGTAATTGGTATTTAGAACACATGTTAAAAGTATGAAATGGTAAGAAATTATTAAATGCTCTTTGGGGGGAGAAAAAATCAGTAACATTCAAGTAAATTACCTTTAATTTACTACTCCTAAAATTTCACAAGTGATAAGGAAAGTCAGTGAAAGATACTCACGGTGGAGCTATGCCCATGGCATGGAGATTAGCCAGGCCCACCATGTTGGCATTGCCAATCAGCCCTGGTTTCAAAGCCAGCTGGGCTTGGATCCGTGCTTGTAGCTCAGCTGCTTTCCTTGCCTTCTCAATGGCATCATTCATAAACGTCGCAGCCTGGGAGGGCTGAATAGTGTTGCCAATTGGAAGTCGCTCTGGTTGGGAAGAAGAAGGTGTCTTTGGCTATAAGATAGAGATTAAAAGAAATCCAAGGGTTTGAGACAGATAGGCATACAGATACATACATACCATAGTAGTTATAGTAGGTGACTGTGGACTGTCTGGACTTCATGTGAATGAATGACAACAAATTTCAGAGTAATGTGGACACAATACCTGAGGTGTAGGGGGGCTAATGAAGCTCAGTTGTTTTTTCCGTTCCTCAATTTGTCGTGTTGCCGCCTCCATCATCTGTTTGATCTGTTCTCCAGAGGGAAAAATTGGAAAAGATTAGTTTCTCCCATAAATGCTCCCAAATGAAAAGCACTCAGTTCTAGAAACCTAAAAGTTCATGTCTCTACACAAATGTGTGCATGCACAGACACACTTGCGCACATGTGCGCACACAGACACACACACACATACAAAACCTGCATCATAAACTAGAAACTTTAGTAAGCCTTTGCGATTAAGCACTAGAATTTTTCAATCTTCTTTCCCCCACGGTAGGACTGGCGTATTAGGTAGTATACATTATGGTGACTGAGACTCCGACAATGAGTTTAGAGCTGTGCCACTTCCTGCTTGTATCACATGGATAAGGCATGAACATCTTAACCTCCCAAGAATCTAAAAGGGGGAAAGTAATGCATGCACACTTCTTACCAAATTATTACACTAAAGAGGGGCAGGGTTGGCGAGATGGTTAAGAGTTAAAGCACCAACTGCTCTTTGGAGAAGACCTGTGTTCAGTTCCCAGTACCCACACGGTGGTTCACAACCATCTCTCACTAGTTCTAGGGATGTGACACTTATAATTTCCACAGGTTCCTGCATGCACATGGTGCACATATACATACTTAAGCACAGAGACATAAAATAAAATAACTATGTGTTTCTTTGTTTTTTTTTTTAAATTATGCTTGCCAACTAGGCATGTTGGCACAGACCTTTATCTTGGCACTTGGGAGGCAGAGGCAGGTATATCTATCTCTGAGAGTCTGAGGCCAGTCTGTTCTATACACAGTGAACCGCAGGCCAGTCACAGCTAAATAGTAAGACCTTGTCCCAAAAAATAATCATGCTACCAACCCCTGTAGGTAACCATGAGCAATGGTGACAGACCCTGAATTCCTACTGTATGTAACCCTGGGCAATAATGCCGGCCTTTTAGAGGTGTTTCTATAAACCCCCTTGGCATATCCTAATGAAGCTCAGAAAGAAGCTCTAAGGATATAGTCAAGCCTACTGCTATTGTTTCATTTAATTTCCCCAATGATGATGAAGTAGACAATTGGTCAAACAATGACATAACACATTAGGTGCTTAATAAATAAATACAATTTCAATAATCCTTAGCTGGACTATTTCTGATTAAACTAAGGACTGCTAAAACATAAAGCAAAAAATGAAACTTTCCCAAATGGTTAATACCAATTCAAATCAAGACCGCAGTAAATACGGACCTGAGTTCCTTTGTTTCAGCTCATAAAATTGCTTTGCTTCTTTTAACTAACCTGGAGCTTTGTCAGCATGCCAGGGCTTTCTGATGGAGGCCCAGGGATCACCTCTGTCTCCTCTTCTACTTCCTCAAAACGGGGTATTCGCCGCTTTTTTACCCCTGATGATTCTTTTGAGATCTCAGAGTCATCACCAAACACCTCCTAAAGGAACCAAAGATGAAAGAAGAATCGTATCCCTCCCCAGGGGAAAAATGGAAGAACCATCCCGACCCTACCAGTATCCTGTGCTTTTCCCAGGGGAATGACACAATCTTTCAAACAGTTTGGAAGGGTCTTCTAGACTCTCCACCAAGTGGACCATTTCACCCAACTTCATCATTCTTCTACCCCATTCAAGCAAATCTCATCCCCACATTCTCATAAATGTTCCCATCTCAAGATCGTCACCAATGCTACTGCCTACATTGTGCTCTTCCTCCAAACTCTTTCCCACAAGTCCTGCCTCAAACTCACCTCCTCCAGGAAGCTTTCCTCATCATCTCATCCCATTCTGATCAAACTGTTCTTTCACATTCTCTTGAGCACTTATAGCTTGGTTCATATTAGATAACATTATATTGCTGACACTGTTTGCCGTGTTAGGTAGTACTTTCTCCCAATTAAAATCTAAGTTCTTCCAGAAAAGAGGCTTGTTCTTTTTTGTATTCCCCAATAACATTTTCTTCTTATCATACAATGGGAACTCAAATAGGTTGACTAATTTGCAAAATGAATTTAATAGGACCAAGAGTGGCCAATTGGAAGGGACAATGGGAAAAAGCAAATGTACACACCGGTGGTAGGCTTTGGGTGACATCCCCTCTTCACTAGGAGGGCTCGTGTTTTGCAAGGACATATCCTCAGCCAGGGGCGAGCGCTTCCTGGAACTCCTACAGTTCAAGAAAAAGGACTCTCCCATAATATATTGTGTGGAGTGGGGACTTGAATGGACCAAAAACGGGACCCATATTCCATGCTATCTAGATATCTCCCTCGAGAAACCATTTCTACTATCCCACCCAATGGAGTCAATTCATTCAGAGTGTGAGCTTGGCACTTATAGTGGCATGTACTACCATAACATAATCTCCACTGTGATCTGTACAGCATGTGGACTAGCCATCCCTCTTAAGTTTAACCAGAGTCTGAAATTCTATAATCATTTATACAAAACTGCTACTCAGATCTTATAATCTGTGGCTGATTTATTGCAATTCCTCACTTCTACATTGCAGACTGATTTAAGGAAAGACTATGTTTGATTTCTCTGATTACCCTATAATGCTATAAAAACAAAAAGGAAAGGAGTTTCTTTATTTCTTGGTCCTGTAACACGGCCCAGACCCCAGGCAGACATTGCTCATCTTTTTGTGTCTCAGAACAAAAACTGATATCCAAGGTACCAAAAGCACCTTCAAGTGACTATCATGGCATGTGCTTAGAATCTCGGCACTTGGGAGGCTGGGCCAGAATCTCTGTTTGAGGTCGGTCTAGTCTTGGGGGCAAGATCTTGTCTCAAAAATCCAAAACAAGGGCTGGAGAGATGATTCAGAGGTTAAGAGTGAGTTTGCTCTTCCAGGGAGTAGTTTGGTTCCTAGCACCTACATAGTGGCTCACAACCACCTGTAACTCTAGCCCCAAGGGATCTGACACCCTCTTCTGACATTTATGGGCACCTGTGTGCATACACATACATAAAAAATTTTAAATGAATCTTTTAAAAAAATCCATAAACAAAAGAAAACATATTAAATATAAAGACAAGTGGATCATGGTGATACACCTCTGTAACCCTAGCATTCAGAGTATCACAGCTCCAGGGACAGGCTGAGCTAGCTATATAGTAAGACCCTATCTCAGAACAAACAAACAAAAACTCAAGAGAGGCAAAGGGAAGTCAGACAGAAATTGGGTTCATTAGGGAACCGAGATAAGAGATCAGCTACTTGACAGTGCTCACATGTAAAAGGGCCATAACTACAGAGCAACCACAGTATAAGCACTTCGTAGAAAAGGGAGGAGAATTTCTAACTCTTTTACATATCCCACTCATGGAGCCAGTGACCCTCAATAGGGTACACAACAAATGTGGGCTATATGGTAGTTGGTTTCAGGCATTCTATCTACAAGCACATTAAATAGAAATCTCTTTAATGAGCAAGAATGAAGTTTACAGTCAGGAAGCAGTGGGGACATGATGAAACAACTCTCTAGACTTTAAGTAGTCCAAGATTCTTAGAGCAATCAATTTATAGGAAGTAGTAAAGAGGGAATGGTGAAAATAAAACAATGTATAAAAAAGGACAAAGCTATCAATTACTTCTTGGAACTATTTTAAATGAACTTTGCTCATAATCGAAAGATGGTGATAATACAAATCCTACCCCTCTACTTTATTGCCTGATGATCCCTCTTGAACACTGGGGGCTCTATTTTGTTGTTGTTGTTTTTATTCTTTATTTGTTGCAATACAGGACTGAGCCCAGGGCCTCATGCATGCCAGGCAAGCACTCTATTCCTGAGCTATAACCCTAGCCCCAACACCAGGCATTCTAACAGTAGATGTTAAAGTGTAAACAGGTAAGCTGAGCATGTTTCTTATTCCAAACACTCCTGAGCTTATTAGATAGTGACGGCAACCTACCTTTAATTCTCGTTTTCTGCTTCTGTCACTGCTAGACTTGGAATGTCTGGAGCTTCGGCCTTCCTCCACAGCCTCAAACAGCTTATCCACAAATCGGAGAGTAGAATCATCAAGAAAAGGTTTCAGATGATCTGACAGGAAAAACGAGGCCACAGATTGAAAAGGTAAAAGTATACAGTCCAATACCAAACATGTAATAAACAGCAGACAAGTACAGGAGGGAGAATGCTTTCACTTTTTATTTCTTTAAGGTAATTTTATATTTTGACTGCACATGTCACCACATGCTGCATCCCCAAGGAGGTCAGAAGATGGCACTGACTCCCTTGAAACTGGAGTTAGACAATGTCAGCTGACATGTGGGTGCTGGGAACTGAACCTGGTCTGCCACAAGAGCAGCCAGTGCTCTTAACTGCTGAGCTATCTCTCCAGCTCAGGGAAAAAAACATTTTAAAACTTCTTTGTAGGGAACTAGAGAAATGGCTAAGAGCAAATACTGCTCTTGTAGAGGACCCAAGTTTGGTACCCAGAATTCACAATGAGCTGCTGATAACTGCCTCTGACCTCAGGGAAATTTATCCCCTCTGAGGGCATCTTCCCTCACATACCCATACCCACACACACAATTTACACACACACACACACACACAAAAAAAAAAAACCCATAAACAATAGGGGCTTATCAGTTAAGAGCACTGGCTGCTTTTCCAGAGGACCTAGGTTTGATTCCCAGCACCCACATGGAGGCTCACAACTGTCTGTTTAAACTCTAGGTTTAGGAGATCTGACTCTTTCTAGCTACCTGAATACTTCTGGGGTATATAAAAAAAAGTAAATAAAACACTCATACACATAAAAAATAAAATAAGAAATAAGAATAGCTTCAGGCATGATAACATTATAATCCCAGTACTCAGAAGACTGAGGCCAATTAGGGCTAAATAGTGAAATCTTGTCTTCATAATAACTTAAGCAAACAATTTTCTTTTCAGAATTCCCAGTTTCTGCTATACTTAATGACCCTTTTATATGAGATAAAAGGTTCTAATTTTTTTGAAGCAGAAAGTATAGCCAGAGAAATCTGCTTAAATTGAGCATCAAAGTTTCAGATGAGGGTTGGGAATGTAGCTCTGTGGAAGAGTACTTTGATTGGCAGACACAGGGCTTGGGTCCAACTCCCAGCACCCAATAAACGGTTTAAGACAATTATCATCTTAAACTTCCTACACAAAAATCATGGAAGACTACCACCGAACCCACCGCCATGTACCTCTTCCTGTCTCTTACTAGACTTCCACACTCTGAGGTGTCAATTAGATCAGGCTCTTTGACTGCAGAGTATTTCCTAAGCACACTTGACTAAGGTGACTTGGTATGGTGGCCAAAGGCTGTGATTCATAATGATGTGCCACAAATAATAAAGAGAGAGAGAAAGATTGGTTGTTTAAGCTCTTCCCATTGTAAAAGAAGGGAAAATAAGGAGAGAGGGGGTGGCTCAGTTGGTGGAGTGCTTGTCTAGGTTCTGGTTTCCTCCATCTCCAGTGCTGCATAAATCAGGTATGGTGCATGCATAATCCCAGAATTTAGGATGTAGAGCATTGCTTCTCAACCCTCCTAATGCTGCGACCCTTTAATACATGTCCCTCATATTGTAGTGACCGCACCATAAAATTATTTCATTGCTACTTCACAACTGTAATTTTGCTACTGTTATGAATTATAACATTAATATCTGATAAGAAGGATATTCAATATGTGACTCCTGTGGGGTCAAGAACTGCTGATGTAGGGTCTGAGTACCATAAGTCTTAGGCCATCCGCAGCTACAACATAATGAGTTGGAGGCCAGGCTGGGCTCCATGAGATCATCTTAAAAAAAAAAAA
>LOEQ01005482.1:32627-43515 GCA_001685075.1 Bramus lutescens | reverse complement strand
TGTTTAAATGAATACAATTGGTGTGTTATTTCGGGGTATAAGCTAGCCGTGCGGAAGCCGGGCAGGACGAAAAGCAGGGCCCGCTCCCCTTCATTACCACCCCCCCCAAAAAAAAAGCCTGGTGGTGGCACATGCCTTTAATCTCAGGAGGCAGAGGTGGATGTCTGAGTTCGAGGATAGCCAGGGCAATATGGTGAAACCATGTGTGTATGTGGGGGAGCGCTGTCTTGCTAAAAACATTCTTAAGTACTGTTTATTCCCTGTTTTGTTAATGAGAGGCTTTGAATTACATTTTTATCTACTTCCTGGAGACGTCTGTTTCTAGCAGTGGATTCAGCGATACTCTGCATCTGTCCCTCAATAGCATCCTACTAACTGCAGGCCTTTCCACAGTCCGTCAGCCTGAGACCTGAGAGCCTGTGTCCTGTGGTTGGACAGCCAGCCACTTGAGTTTCTGTTCTGTTGACTAGCCTAACTTTACACAGATCACATCACAAAATGGTAATTGCAAGGTGAGCTTTTATCTTGGGAGAATCTTTAAAATGACCAAGATGCTGGTAAAATACTTATGTAGACTTAGGTTCACACTATAGCTCTAACTGGCCGAAAACTCATGGATCCACTTGTTTCTGTCTCCCACACATTTCAGTAAGGTAAAATACTTTAAAAAGATTTAGTGATTGGTTTTTAATTTATGAGTATGTGTGTGAGCTGTCAGATCCCTTGGAACTAGTCTTACAGGCTATGTGAGCTGGTAACTGACTTAGTCCCTTTGCAAGAGAAGCAAGTGTTTTTGACTCCTAAGGTACTTTTACTTTATACAAGTCTTTTCCTTGATAAGACCCTAGAGAACCCCAGTTAAGAAAGACAGGTATGTATTTCAATTAATTTCCATGAACATTTCCCTCTTTTTGTGGGGTCATTTGGACTTGGCTAGAAACATTGGCTGACATTAAGCTGCCAAACAGGCTCTTAGCCCTGGTAAGGATCTGCTGGTCCAGCTTCAAGGTGTTGCTTGTTTTCTCTGATTAGTCTATTAAATACTCAGACTGTAAGAGCAGCCATGATCTCATTCCTCTGCATTGCCTGTGACTTTGGCCTGGGTAGTCTCCGTCCACATTCACACAGCTCAGGGAGGCCGTGGGGGGTTCTCCACCCAGAGAGAAGGGCAAGCATACGGCCTTTTGACATCAACGTTCATCAACAAAGTTCACACTTGAAAATAAGAAATCAAGTTTTTGTTTGTTTGTTTGTTTTTCGAGACAAGGCTTTGGAGCCTGTCCTGGAACTAGCTCTTGTAGACCAGGTTGGCCTCAAACTCACAGAGATCCGCCTGCCTCTGCCTCCCGAGTGCTGGAATTAAAGGTGTGCACCACCACTGCCCAGCAGAATAAACCTTTTTTAAAAGTTTTAAAAACCTGCTGAAAAAAGCAAGTATATGATAAAGGAAAATGGATTGCATAGAATCAAAGAAGTATAAACCTGTCAGATTAATTTAGAAAATAGAAAAGACCAGCTGACATAGTAGCTAGAGAACCACCAGGCCACTCAAGACTGCTGCACTTCCAGGCCGTCAAGGTGACAGCCTCCCTGCTCCCAGCGTGCTCAGGCTTGGGAGTCCCAATCTAGTCCCCAGTCATCCTTTAAGATGCATGTCATTTCTTTTTTCTTTTTCTTTTTTTGGTTTTTTGAGACAGGGTTTCTTTGTAGCTTCGGAGCCTGTCCTAGAGTTAGCTCTTGTAGACCAGGCTGGCCTCGAACTTGCAGAGATCCGCCTGGCCTCTGCCTCCCAAGTGCTGGGATTAAAGGCGTGCGCCATCACCCGGCAAGCTTTTTGTTTGTTATGAGCAAAAGCAACCCCAAGTGTTTTAAGTAAGTTTGGAATTTTATATTAGGCCACGTGTCAGAACCATTAGAAAAATTAATAAAGACCTGCAGATGAAGCTGCTTCAAAAGCTTTCAGTTTTGTGAGGCAGGACTCAGTCTAGCCTAGGCTGGCTTCAAATAGTTCTGCTTCAACCAGAGTACTGGGATCACATGGTTTGAGCAACTCCAGTGGACACCGGCCACTTGGAGGCCAGCAGCTAGTGGATGCAGGGGCAACAGTTGCTTCTGCACCCTGCCCGCATGCCTCCCTTTTCCGAGAATATTGAATTAAACCCATTTTTTCCTGCGCTGAGAATTATTTGTAATTAGTAGTCTTTCTGGATAGGATTAACGATGAGGATTTTTTAAAATTCAAATTTGGTGGCTTTTTTGTTTTGGTTTTTCGAGACAGGGTTTCGTACAGCCCTAACTGTCCTGGAACTCGCTAAGTAGACCAGGCTGGCCTTGAAATCAGAGATCGCCTCTGTCTCGGAAGTGCTGGGATTAAAAGTGTGCGCCTCCAACGCCAGCCATTTTTTTTTTTTAACAAAGCCGTGCATATCGGAATGTCGGTGGGGGTCTCGGGATGCGCTGGACGCCAATCTTTAATGAAACTCCTGTAAGGAGGCATTTCCCACTGCGATCCTCGGGGCGAACCAGTGTGCGGCTCCTAACGGGTCTGAATCTGTTCTGGATCTGGTAGAACAGGTGGTGATATTTATCTAAAAGCTCTGGCGAGTGAGTCCTCTGCCGCAGTCCCTGGGCACCCCGACCGATCCCACGGTATTTATTTTCAGTTTCTAGGTGCAGCTTTTACTGCAGAGCATCCTGTAGACCTGGTATCTCCGCCGAGACTGCTGGCCGAACGCCCGTCCCGAGCTGGCGAGGGCGGGGTGACGTCACGGAGCCCCTGGCAGACAGGTCGTCCCCGGGACGAACGGGAGGGGAGCACAGACCCGACCCCGACCGCCCGAGTCTGTCACACGGGCACCTTCCTGAGCTCGATTGTGTCACGAACGCCGCAGCGCTGGTCATGTGACATAGCACTCCTGCGCATGCGGAGTCGCGCCGGAAGCACGGTTCTCTAGCTTCCGCATCCTGGATTCCGCGGATTCCTGAGGAGGTTCTTTGGTGTCGTTTGTATCTTGTTACGTTTGCTTTACGATTCCTAATTTCAAATAGGGAATTATTCCAAAGTCTAACGTTGAAATATATCGCCCAATCCTGGTTAGCCAGTAATGGGAAACAGCAGCGTTATGTGTCTTTTCAAGAAACGAGAGCTAGTTTTATTTTTAATATTTTATAAGTTTATGTTAATGTGTACTAGTGTTTTGCCTGCATGTGTGTGTATATATATATATTAACCTTCTCAGAGGTAGAACAGTATTTTGTTATTTACCTTTACAAAGACATGGCTAGCTTCTAGTAGGAGACATTACAACCCTGTGTAAAGTGAATATCATAATGGATATAAGCACAATTTAGACTTAAAAATCACTATTTAAAATTTCTATCAGCAAGAATACACATTATTAGATAATAAGAAAGATGTCTTAGTATAATATTACTATTAGAAATATGAGAATTAAAATTCTGAAAGACTTAAATTTATGACCAAAATCGTGAATTTCATGCCTATTCCAAGTGTTAATACAATATTTTGAAGTGGAGGAATTTTCACAAGAAGTTGAAAAAAACTATTTCTGTGTTGGATATGTGAAAGTTTTTCTCAAGAGCTCATAACTTTTCTCCTAGATGTGATAATAAAATTATACTGGGAGACCACATTCTCAGGATATCTAATATTTTGTTTACTTTCCTAGAAGTCATATTCTGGGGGAATTCTTCAAGAGAAAGATATTTCTCAAAAGAATTTTTGTCCTTTTTTTCTGTTTTAATTGAAAAATAGATCATTTTCACCTATAATATATCCTGATTATGATTTTCCCTTCCTCTGCTCTTCCTGGTACCACCCCATCTGGACCCATCCCCTTTCTGTCTTTCATTAGAGAATAAGTGGACTTATAAGAGACATTGATAAAATATAATAAGATAAAATGAAAAATAAGACATCTGTCAGAGAATCAGGGAGGCTGATTACAGATCTTCACCACTCCCTCTAGTCCTCTGAATTCAATACCCCAGTCTAATGCCTAGCTGGGAAGCAGAGCCTTAGCTTGCTGTTGTTTATAACAGTCATAGAAAAGAAATTGGATAAGTCTTGATGTTATTTTCTTTAAATAGTTGCTTAGAAACATAAATGAGATCGCTAGGTGGTTCCTGTGATTACAATTGATTACATTAAAGTCCACCTCACTGGTACAAAAGAAGATGAGATATTTGTACTGGAAGCAAAGTAAATAAGGTTTTTTTTGTAATTCTCAAGAAGTATCTAAGGGATGAAATGAGATCTTACACAAGAGCTGTGTGCATTCAGGTCTTATGCCTGGCTCGCAGTTATTTTTATCATGAAACAGCTCTATGACAAAGAATTATTAGGTGAATATGAGCTACCTTACTGCAAGTGTCTTTTATTTTACTGGAATTTAAGTATACTCGTGGGTGATGGGCATCTTTACCTTCTCATTTCCCATAATTCCTTTGTCTTTTTATTCTGTTTTACTTTTTTCCATTTAGCATAACTTCCTTCATTGACTCAGAGCTTAAACCAGTAATGAGTTATCCAACAATCATGCTTTCTTTTAAATTTAAAACTAAAAATCTAAGGTGATGTCAATATACGATTGATAATCTTGTAACATGGAGCAGGAGATGCTGTCAGATATCTGGCACAGAATAACAGATGGATTGGCAGTGTGACAAAGACTCAATGTGGATAAATGTCTATGCTCTCTTTGTCTAAAGTGTGAAGAAGGTGCTAATTCTGCATTGCTCTGATATAGAAAAGACAGAGTCTTATCCACAAGTTTGTGTGAGTTATGACAGCCTAGGGAAATGGGTTCTACAAGAACACTACTCCCCAAATCCAAAGCCATACTGGCTCCATTTGTTGAGCCTACAAATTCAAACTCTCTAGGAAAATGTTAGAACCCTTGGTAATAATGCTAGATGTCATACCAGAACTTATATGTCTTAATTTCTGACTAGGTTGTACATATATCAAATGCATTAACTATGGAAATCAATTTATTTTATATATTCATCCATTTATTCAACATCTTTTAATACTCATTAATTTTCAAAGGCAATAGGTATGAAGAACCTCTTTTTATATATTTAAATTTTGTGTTGACATCAACATTCCTTGTTTACATTATTTAGAGGATAAAAAAGCTTAACTTGCTAAGAAAAACAGATTCTCATTCACAGACGATGACTGTCATAGAAAAGATCAAATCAATTTAATTTTATGTTAAAGAGTCATTATAAAATAAGCATCTATCAAATGCTAATATTTAATTTATAAAGATTTTAAAATTAGAATACATTTTTAGGCAAACTATTCTGAAGAATTGCAAGAAGTTCTGAAGGTCAGGATTGCTACATTACAGTGACATCTTTGGGAAACACACAAAATAACAGAATTTCTTTAGAATAAATTTGTATCAAAACCATAATAGTTTGCATGCACTTTAAAATTTGAGAAAACAGGTTATGTAGACTGCAAAAGANCTAGGTGGTTCCTGTGATTACAATTGATTACATTAAAGTCCACCTCACTGGTACAAAAGAAGATGAGATATTTGTACTGGAAGCAAAGTAAATAAGGTTTTTTTTGTAATTCTCAAGAAGTATCTAAGGGATGAAATGAGATCTTACACAAGAGCTGTGTGCATTCAGGTCTTATGCCTGGCTCGCAGTTATTTTTATCATGAAACAGCTCTATGACAAAGAATTATTAGGTGAATATGAGCTACCTTACTGCAAGTGTCTTTTATTTTACTGGAATTTAAGTATACTCGTGGGTGATGGGCATCTTTACCTTCTCATTTCCCATAATTCCTTTGTCTTTTTATTCTGTTTTACTTTTTTCCATTTAGCATAACTTCCTTCATTGACTCAGAGCTTAAACCAGTAATGAGTTATCCAACAATCATGCTTTCTTTTAAATTTAAAACTAAAAATCTAAGGTGATGTCAATATACGATTGATAATCTTGTAACATGGAGCAGGAGATGCTGTCAGATATCTGGCACAGAATAACAGATGGATTGGCAGTGTGACAAAGACTCAATGTGGATAAATGTCTATGCTCTCTTTGTCTAAAGTGTGAAGAAGGTGCTAATTCTGCATTGCTCTGATATAGAAAAGACAGAGTCTTATCCACAAGTTTGTGTGAGTTATGACAGCCTAGGGAAATGGGTTCTACAAGAACACTACTCCCCAAATCCAAAGCCATACTGGCTCCATTTGTTGAGCCTACAAATTCAAACTCTCTAGGAAAATGTTAGAACCCTTGGTAATAATGCTAGATGTCATACCAGAACTTATATGTCTTAATTTCTGACTAGGTTGTACATATATCAAATGCATTAACTATGGAAATCAATTTATTTTATATATTCATCCATTTATTCAACATCTTTTAATACTCATTAATTTTCAAAGGCAATAGGTATGAAGAACCTCTTTTTATATATTTAAATTTTGTGTTGACATCAACATTCCTTGTTTACATTATTTAGAGGATAAAAAAGCTTAACTTGCTAAGAAAAACAGATTCTCATTCACAGACGATGACTGTCATAGAAAAGATCAAATCAATTTAATTTTATGTTAAAGAGTCATTATAAAATAAGCATCTATCAAATGCTAATATTTAATTTATAAAGATTTTAAAATTAGAATACATTTTTAGGCAAACTATTCTGAAGAATTGCAAGAAGTTCTGAAGGTCAGGATTGCTACATTACAGTGACATCTTTGGGAAACACACAAAATAACAGAATTTCTTTAGAATAAATTTGTATCAAAACCATAATAGTTTGCATGCACTTTAAAATTTGAGAAAACAGGTTATGTAGACTGCAAAAGACACCCGCCACTGTACTTAGGAACAGGTTGGCCACTCACAAACATTAAGGGAAACAACATTAAAGGATATGTTAATGAGGTGAATTCTGCCCTTTCCCAAAGACCAGCTACATATGTTAAAGATTTGACTCCCAACACTTCAAATTGTCAGTGTATTCTGACATGGAGCCTTTAAAGAATTAATTGATTAATTAAATTGGGCCCTGTTAATTATGACTGGTATCTGTTAAAGGAAAGAAATGTCATCATCGAGCAGTGGTGGTGCACACCTTTTATCCCAACACTCGGAAGGCAGAGGCAGGTGGATATTTGTGAATTCCAGACCAACCTGGTCTACAAGAGCTAGTTCCAGGATAAAAAAAAATGTCAACATGCTTTCCTCTTTTAAGACAGTGGTCACTTTAAGAGAACAAATCCCATAGTATGAAGCCATCAGGCCATGTTGATAGGAAGGTTGCATGGGTATTATTATCACAAGCACTTATTATTTATGTCTTTCAACAATCTCATTGTTTCTGATGACTGTATCTGGTGTTCATAGGGTTGATTAATCATGAGGCAATCTGTGTAAATCAGCTTCAAGAGAGAGGGAAGACCGACCAATGTGACAGTAACAGGGAGTAATGTGGATATGCAAAGGCAATTACCCAAGACTTGTTCATCTTTCTTCCATTTTTTTTAATAGATGATACTCATTTCATTGGCGGCAATGATGTCAGTCAGCTAGATAAATAATAGGGGCGTTGGAGGCCATTGAAGAGAGGTAGGCCCTTCCTCAGTTTGCCTCCAGTTTCCCTCAACACAAAAGAAAGAGAAATCTCTCCTTAGGATTTTAAACTATGAAAATGCTAATGTATTTGTTCTTCGTTATCTCTCATTAAGACAAATCTATTTCTTCCTAGTTTAAGGGAATATACTCTAAATTCTACATCTGGTCTTGAATAAAGACCTGATGTTCTATACAAAACATATCTGACATTCTGTATTACCAAAATATTACATACTGTCATCTCCCCTTTAAAGAATTAATCCAGAGTCAGGAATGGGTTCTATCAAATAGAATGGATCATATATACAATTTTTAATGGTCAGTTATTCCCATAACATATATGCCACTGTTGCACCAGTATACTCTACAGCCAAATAAAGATTTTAGTTTGTAGTTAGGTGATACTGATTATTACTTTTCTCTTATAATCACATGCAAATATACCTTCTAACAACATGACTGTTAGGAAGTAATGCCCTTCAATTTGTACATTAATTTAATTTTTCAATATTTGATGTTGTAAGTAAGTTGTGTCTTTATCAACACGACCTTCCAATTAGGTAATGGAGAGTAATCAATAATCTCAACAATAGTGTATGATATTTGAGGGTCTCTATAGGACGCTTTTGGCCATTGAGTCAACCAGATGTAACCCATTCCAGGCTCTAGGTTTTAATAGAACAAAACTTATTAAGAAACAGAACACACAAACACCAATTAAAACAACACAAATGTGTTAATGTTGGTGTGGCAGGATCCATACAACTTCTTCAGGGAACAATGCTTGAGAATAGCACAAACAGCTCTCCTTGTGGTAAAGCCACTGNGTATGATATTTGAGGGTCTCTATAGGACGCTTTTGGCCATTGAGTCAACCAGATGTAACCCATTCCAGGCTCTAGGTTTTAATAGAACAAAACTTATTAAGAAACAGAACACACAAACACCAATTAAAACAACACAAATGTGTTAATGTTGGTGTGGCAGGATCCATACAACTTCTTCAGGGAACAATGCTTGAGAATAGCACAAACAGCTCTCCTTGTGGTAAAGCCACTGAAAATAATGACAGGGGTGATAGCCCTGGAAATAATGTATGATCCAAGGAGTGTGTGTGTGTGTGTGTGTGTGTGTTGTATGCTCTCCTTTCTATCACTGTGCTAGCCATATTGCTGGCATGAATGAGTCAAAATATCATGAAGTTTAATACATATTTGCATAACTGGTTTTGAAAGGATAATTTTAACCATAAAAGCTTTAAAGAAAGGCTATTAAATAGATGGCATCAAGAGTTAATGGGAACATTCAAGGAACAGGAAATAAAACAGAATCACACACAAAAAAAACCCTTGTTCCCTTTTTTTCTAATATCTGTATTTCAAGAAGTTAAGGGAGATGGACATAAGGACCAAGAACAAGCAGTGCCAACTATTAAGAGTAAGTTTATAGGTTGCGTTGCTTTTAAGATAAATGAAAAAAACCTGGCATGCCCCTAGAATGGCTAGAACAATATAAAATTCAGGATGGACTGATCCAGCTTTGGCTGATGAGTTAGTTGATTGTGAGAACCTAGACCCTATCAAATGTAGATTTTAACCACAAGAGACAAAACTGTCTCTCACTTTGCATGACACTGTATTCATATGTTCTGCCAACTGGGTAGGTGTGCCTCATTAGAATAGTTCTTTTGGAGCTTACAAAACTGCTTATGCTTTGAACAAAAGAGGTGCAGATCAAAAAAGTAAAAGCTACCTGTGAGAGATGGAAGGGGAAAGAGGCAAAGAAATAAATTAGTAATTATTGCAACTGGTTTTAGAAATTTTGAAGATAAAAGCTGATAGTAAAACTGTTCGTACAAGCCATTGAAACTCTGTAAAAATAAAGAGAAGTCAAGCTTTCAAGGGCCACTTGTTTGAACAGAACCAGATGGTCACAGCCTCTTGGTGCTGACCTCATATATCCTACCCCGGGCATGGAATCTGTCTGGAATAAGGCTTCCAACACTGGTGAGCCTGTCAGTCACCTGGACAGGAACATTACTCCCTGATTTCCATATGTGGTTCTCCTGGGACATGCTACGTGTCAAGGAAGAATGAGTGTCCTGTAATGAGGTAAACTACTTAGTCTTTTAGAAGTCCTTCCCTTGGTAAAAATACTCCAAGAGCTTCCACCACAGAGCACTGAAGAGCCTGTCCACTTTTCTGATTCATGCAGAAAAATGTATTTTCTTCATCCTTTCTATTTCTTTTTATTTGAGGGCTGGCAGAACCCGGACATGCTTTTCCTGGTGACATGAACTTTGTCCTTCCCTGAATTTCCTCTTCCCTTCTTCAGTGTGGCTGATTTCTGACCACCAAAGCAGATAAATCAACCTGCTTTCTTGGACCTGAAATAAAAGCTCCCTCCTCCCTCTTTCTCTCTTTCCCCTCTGAGTCAGAAATTGAGACTTAGGGCTTGCGTGCAATGATATTTTTTCCTCCAAACTAATGAAATTGTACTTGAACTTCCTTGGCTCCACTTTTACTTTGTTTTGTTTAAGTGACTAAGAACTCAAAAGAGAGGAAGTTGCTTTCTTTGGGGAACAGTGATTCTCCATTCTAAAAGACTACTTTTTATAACCTAACTTTCAACTTTCTGTGTGGCAACATATTAATATGTATTAAAAAATATGAATTGTAATTTCAAAGTACATTTCTTTTGTTTGTTTGTTTTTCAAGATAGGGTTTTTCTGTGGCTTTGGAGTCTGTCCTGGAACTAGCTCTTCTGGTCCAGGTTGGCCTGGATCTCATAAGAGATCTGCCTGCCTCTGCCTCTCCAGTGCTGGGATTACAGGCATGGGCCATCACTGCCCAGCTTCAATGTACGTTTCTTAAAGGAATGCATTTGTACCCCCAATTATTCTGTATGCCATATATGAAAACTGATGTTCTGACAACACATTATAAACGTATGACTGAAGTTAGTGGTAAAAACAGGTGTTGGAAAGAAACTTGGTTATATCTCTAATAATTGAACCACCAGAGAATCTATACAGTAACTATATCACAGACTATGCATTTAAACCACCAACATTTTAGGTTACATATTATATTGAAGGAGAATGAGCCCATGACATGAACTTGCAAAATATTTTACTTTACCAGAAGGGTTAATTTGAGCTGAGAGTAACTATGGATCAAGAGATGTAGCGAGCTTTTGTCTACGAGGTCCCTGGCCAGTAAGGGGCCCTGATCCTGTACCAGAAGATCCATCGGAGGG
>LOEQ01005482.1:9296-19664 GCA_001685075.1 Bramus lutescens | reverse complement strand
CTGAGTAGTACTCTAATGCACATATATTCCACACTTTCTTTATCCATTCTTCTAGTGAGGGGCATCTGGGTTTTTTCCAGGTTCAACTTTTTGGTTTTTGATTCAGTCTATTTGGTGTCCTGTAAGCTTCTTGTCTCAGGCCTGCTCCCACGGTGCTCTCCATCTCAGGTCTGCTCTGGACTAGGTTGCTGGCCCAGTCCTACTTCTGCAAATGTCCCTGGTCTGCATCCACTCTTGCTCTTGTGGAATTCATGATCCAGGCCCACTCCTGCCCAGGTTGCTGGCTCAACCCTGTTTTTGTGGAGTTCGCTGCCTCAGGCCTGTTCTGGCCTAGGTTACTGGATCAGTCATACTCCTGTCAATATTTTTTTATGTATTTTTATATTTTTATGAGGGAAGGTTTAATTGTGGTAATGTATATAGAATAATATGATACAAAAGTTTTTATTGAAAGACAGAACCAGTTTAGACAGTTGAGATCCTCCCAGTTCCTTTTCACCTCCCACCCCCAGTGGATAAATTCCCTCTCTGTCTCTCATTAGAAAACTAAAATGATCCTAAGGGATTACAATAAAATAAGGCAAAAATAAAAACTAACACTTTTGAATAGAAAAGAAGAAACAAACAAAAGGAAAATAGTACAAGAAAAACGTAGAAGAATTAGATATATGCACAGAGACCTAATACAATAGTATAGATATTCCATTTATTTCCATTTAATTTTTCAGAATGAATCTTTATTATGTAAATTAAAATGCATTCATTTAAAATTTTTTTTTGAATTGTGTATGTGTTTGTGTATCTGTGTGCTGTGACAGGGCCTGTGAAGATTTGAAGTGTCAGATCCCCTTGGAACTGGAATTGCAGTCATCCCGAGCACCTGGATGTGGGTGTTAGAGTCATACTTGGGGCCTCAGCAAGAGCTGTGTGTACTTGTCATTTGAACGAGAAATGTCTCTCATAGACTCTCTGAACACTTAGTCCTCAGGGGTGATGCTCTTTGGGGATGTTATGGGAAGTATGACTTGTAGAAGTTTGTCATTGGGAGTGGGCATTGAGAGTTCATAACCTCATCTCACTTCCAACTCTGTGTTTCTNGTCATTTGAACGAGAAATGTCTCTCATAGACTCTCTGAACACTTAGTCCTCAGGGGTGATGCTCTTTGGGGATGTTATGGGAAGTATGACTTGTAGAAGTTTGTCATTGGGAGTGGGCATTGAGAGTTCATAACCTCATCTCACTTCCAACTCTGTGTTTCTTCTTCCTGTTTGTGGTTGAAAATTGATCTCTCAGCCTCCTGCTCTCTGTTTTTTTTTTCCCTGCTACGTCTCCTCCACCATCATGGACTATCTCTCTGGAACCTTAACCCATATACAATTCTTTCTTTTTTACAAGTTGTTTTAGTCATTTTGCCTTATTATAGCAAGAGAAAAATAACTAATTAAGCACTCTTAACCTAGGAACCATTTTGGTTGAGCTCTTAAAATGTATTCATCTTGAATGTAGGCATATGTGTGTTTATATGTAGATGTGTGTGTGCATGTGGAGGCTAGAGGACAGCATCAGGGGACTTTTTTCAGGAGTCGTCTACTTTGTGTTTTGACACCAGGTGTTCTGTTTCTCCAGAACTCTCCCGCTCAGCTCGCTGATTGACCAGAAGCCTAATGTCCCACCTGTGTCTTCCCTCAGTTATGACTACAAATATTTGCCACCATTCCTGTCTTTATTTTTTTTTTGTAAAAACAAGGGTTCTCGGAAAGCAAAACCAGTGTCTCCTATTTTGAAGGCAAACACTTTACTAACTGAGCTATCTCATACATTCTTGAATTTTATCTACATTCAACTATAAGACAACACTTTTTCATTGCAAGATATCATCGTATGCATATATTTTACAATGTTCTTCTCAACATATAACCTGAAATTCACTGTATTGCCTGTATCACTGACAATTGTTCTTCCACCTTTCACTCATAATCTTCCAATGCTTTCACTCTCTGATATATGCTTCCTAAATTTTAGCACCTTTAAAAAAACACCATTCACTTTTTATTAATCTAACCTCAGATCACATAGAATACGGAATAATTGAATTAATTTTTAGTAATTTTCATATTCTTATATAATGCGTTGTAATTCTGTTCACTCATTACCTTCTGTTAAACTCCTTCAGTTCCTTCTAGACCTCTTTTTATTCAAAGTAGGTTCCTCAATGTCTACTTCCTTGAAGAAAATGACCCTCCCCATTGTCAGGTGCATAGGAAACTCCAAGTGAGTAATGCCCTGAGTGAATATTTATTTTCACATGGGCATTACCTGGATAGGATTCCAAGGCCATTTGGCCCATGTGAAATTGGAGAAGCTGATGCCCATGTTAGTCATGGTGAAGAAAAATGGCAAAGCTTTCCTCCATAGTCTGAGCGTTGGTGTTTATGAAGGGCTCATCAGAGTTTCAAAAGATTAGAGACTGATTTCTTCCCCCAAATGTTGACATCCCAAGACTGCTTGTCTACAGAGTCCTCTGACTGAAACTAGACCTGTGCTGTACCTAACAAACATGTTCAGACAGTAGCTTTAGTTCACTGTACATGAGTCTGTGTGTCTGTCTTCACTTCGTTCAATACATAGAGATACTGCAACTGCCCACCCCTAACCCAAGGGTACCATTAACAGTAAATAGCTCCCCAGGAAAGGGTAGAACCAGACCCTGTGAGCAACTCAGTTTCTGGCAGAATGGAGAAAGACCTAGACTTTTGCAGATATCCACTGCTGCTGTGTGTTCATGCAACATCAGACAGTGGCTTGTTTGACTATCATGATTTTGTAATTTCTTTTGAAGCCAATAGATCCATCTGATTTCCACTCAAAAGCAACCTGGCATTCATGCTGCTAGGTGGCTGAATTCAATTAACTTCATTGTTTCTTTACCACATAGTCTACTACAGCATACACTTGCTTTGCTATAGCTATTTCTATATCTTATTGAAGAATTTTGTCTGTTTGCCTGTCTCTAAAAATGTCTGAAGTCCTCTAAAACAAATATTTTGCTTTTTTACTATCTCTTTAAATGGCATAGAAATTATTAAATCATGGATTTAATAAAGTGCTTGAAATTATTTGAAAAAATGCAATAAAAACTTCTTACAAAAAATCCTCTTTGATCTTACTAAAATANTGTTCATGCAACATCAGACAGTGGCTTGTTTGACTATCATGATTTTGTAATTTCATTTGAAGCCAATAGATTCATCTGATTTCCACTCAAAAGCAACCTGGCATTCATGCTGTTAGGTGGCTGAATTCAATTAACTTCATAACATAGTCAACTACAACATACACTTGCTTTGCTATAGCTATTTCTATAGCTTATTGAAGAATTTTTTCTGTTTGCCTGTCTCTAAAAATGCCTGAAGTCCTCGAAAACAAATATTTTGCTTTTTTACTATCTCTTTAAATGGCATAGAAATAAGTAAATCATGGATTTAATAAAGTGCTTGAAATTATTTGAAAAAAATGCAATAAAAACTTCTTACAAAAAATCCTCTTTGATCTTACTAAAATATATGTAGCAAAAGCTTTTTATACCTAAAAATTATTAATTTTATTAAGCATTGCTCATTTAATAGATGCCAAATTGACAACCCTATGAAAGTTTTATTTTTATACTGATTATTTTATATTTATGCTGAACTGTTAGTGTTCTCTCCTAATCTGTGAACTATCCATTTTATTAAATATGTAACAAGTACAACTATTTACAAAGTGCCTGGGAAATGCTAGAGGCAACATGACAAAAGGGATGTAAGGGTGTCCTTCAAACCTTCCTAACAACAAATCTTCTAGGATTATTTTCCCATTGAAAACAATTACTACTGATAAATTAAAAGGAAACAAGAAAAAAAGAAAGCAAGGCAGTTAGGCTAATCAAAACAGGTAGGAGTCCCACCAGTACTGGGAACCTTCCCACACCCTTAGTTCTGATCCCAAAGTCCCACTCCACAGGCATCTGTTTCTGCACTTCATATCTACCCATGCCACCATGCCCCCACCCTCACCTCCAGGTCGATATCGCCTTCTAAGAGGTAGGCCATGCCAGGCAGAAGAGGTACCAGCCCTGTCTGAACACTTCCACTCCCTGGGTTCAGAACCTAAAGATCCAAGTTAACATGGCCTTTTGTTGCCATGACCCTACCTTTCCATGGCAGGATATCCTCTACTCAAGTGCAGGCCACACCAGTCAGAGGAACAGAGATTCCCTGTTGTAACACAGGCTACACTTGATANGGTAGGCCATGCCAGGCAGAAGAGGTACCAGCCCTGTCTGAACACTTCCACTCCCTGGGTTCAGAACCTAAAGATCCAAGTTAACATGGCCTTTTGTTGCCATGACCCTACCTTTCCATGGCAGGATATCCTCTACTCAAGTGCAGGCCACACCAGTCAGAGGAACAGAGATTCCCTGTTGTAACACAGGCTACACTTGATACCGAAAGTTCATTCTCCAAATCTGACTGAGACTCAATGCTAGACCAGAAATACAGACCACAAAGATCAGAAAACCAAAGAGAAAATAGTAACCAAGGAAAAACAAACCCATCCAACAAAAACAGGCTCAGAATTTGGTTTCTAGACCTATATTCATAAGAAACCCACCTGCTAAGATACCTTTGTAAAAACACAATCAACAATAGCTAGGGCAATATGGTACCATCAGAGCCCAGCAACCCCGGGATATTCTAACATGGCTGAAGCACAAGAAAATGACCTTAAAACCAACTTTATGAAGATGATAAATTAATTTCCTTAAGGGTGAAATTAATAAAACCTTTAAATCTGGGAAAACAAAAATAAAACAATTGGAGGAAGTAAATAAATACCTTAAAAAACAGGAAAACACAAACAAATAATGGGAGAAAGTGAATAAATACCTTAATGTAACCAAGAAAAACAAAAACAGATGAAGGAAATGAATAAAACTGTTCAAGACCCCAAAATGGAAAGAGAACCAATAAACAAAACACAAACTGA
Organism: Bramus lutescens; assembly: GCA_001685075.1. Lineage (NCBI taxonomy): Eukaryota > Metazoa > Chordata > Mammalia > Rodentia > Cricetidae > Bramus > Bramus lutescens. Next base: position 14,635 of record LOEQ01005482.1, on the reverse strand, counting down.
GGGAATCCTGGAGATGGAAAATCTGGGTAAGCATACTGGAACTGCCAACAGAAACAACATCAGCAGAATACAGGGGATGGATGGATGATTCTCAGATGAAGAAAATACAATAGAAGAAACTGGTACATTGGTCAAAGCAAATATTAAATCTAACCAATTCCTGACAGAAAACATCCAGAAAATCTTGGACATTATGACAAGTGGTGTGGATTTTTAATATCCTTATCTTCTTATATAGGTCGAACTTGGCACAGGAAATATTTTTAACAAAATCATAGAAAAAAATTCCTAACCTAAAGAAAGACATGTTTGTAAAAGTATAAGAAACTTATAGAACACCAGGTAGATTGGACTGGAAAAGAAAGTCCCCCCACCACATAATACTGAGACATTAAATATACAGAATAAAGAAAAATTATTAAAGGCTGCCAGGGAAAAAGGCCAAGTAACATATAAAGACTTAAATATTAGAATTACACCTGAGTTCTCAATTGACCCATGACAACACAGGGAATAAATAATCTCACATTAGCAAAATCAAAATAACAGAATCACATACACACGCACACACAAATGCATCCATATGTATCACCCTGCACAAAACTCAAGTCCAAGTGGATAAAAGAGCAGAATATATAACCAGATATAATGAACCTCACAGAAAGGAAAGTGAGGAATAGCTTTGAATACATTGGCACAAGAGATCACCCCCTGACCCGAACATCAATAGCACAGGCCCTAAGATCAGCAATTAATAAATGGGGCCTCATGAAACTGAAAGGCTTCTGTAAGGCAAAGGACATCGTCAATAGGACAAAAAGACAGACTAGAGAATGGGATAAGGTTTTCACCAAGTTCATATCTACCAGAGGGCTAATGTCCAAAAGAAATAAAGAACTCAAGAATCTAGACATGAGCAAACCAAATAATCCTATTAAAAATGGGATACAGATCTAAACACATAATACTCCACAGAAGAATCTCAAATAGCCAACAGACACTTCAAGAAATTTCTGGCATTGTTTGCCATCAAGGAAATGCAAATTAAAATGACTCTGAGATTCCATCTTAAAGCTGTCAGAATTGTTATGATCAAAAACACAAGTGACATCTCATGCTGGTGAAAACATGGAGCAAGAGGAACATTTCTCCATTGCTAGTGGGCTTGGAATTTGCACAGCCACATTGGAAATCAATATGATAGTTTCTCAGAAAATTGGAAATTTATCTACATCAAGACTCAGATATACGAATCTCGGGCATATACCCAAAGGATGCTCAAATGTACCATAAAGACACTTGTCCAACTGTGTTCATAGTGGTTTTATACTTAATAGCCAGAAACTGGAAAAAAGCCAGATTTCCCTCAACCAAAGAATGGATAAAGAAAATATGGTACAATGGAGTGATACTCATCTGCTAAAAACTAATCATGAAATTATAGGCAAATGGATGCAACTAGTGTTAGTATTTGTATTCAGGCATACATACTGGCCTGCCCTTAGAGTCCAGAAAGAAAATGTTCTCAGTTGCGGCCAGAAAGAGTACCCCCTGTGCACATCCTTCCCACCTCCTCTCTCTCTCTCTCTCNCCCTCCCTCCCCCCCCTCTCTCTCCCTCCCTCCGCTCTTATCCCCAGGGACCAGACAGGTCTCTGCCCCCTTCCACTTTCTCTGTGCCCCCTTCTCTCTTCTCTTCCAATAAACTTCCTATGTGAGCCTTGTTGCATGGCGTGACTTCTCTTTGCATTGCTTTTAAATAAATTACAACTTGAAAACACATCCTAACTGAGGTGACTCAGACCCTGAAAGACAAACTTGATATTTAATCACTTATCAGTGGGAATAAGCTGTAAAGGATAATAATGCTAAACTCCACAGACCCAGACAGACTAAGTAACAAGGAGGGCTCCATAGGGGATTCATGAACCTCTCTGGGAAGAGGAAATAGAAGAGATTTTGGAGGTGGACTTGGGTGGGTAGGGATGTGAACAGGTGGGATTAGGTAGGTGAACATGGTGGAGAGAGTCCTGGTTGTGACAACTGGTACTGGGTGGCATTTCGGGTGTGAGGTAAAAACCTAGTGCAGTGGAAGTTCCTAGGAATCTACAAGGGTTGCCATAAGCAAGACTCATAGTAATGGGATTAAAGATCCTGTAACCAGGCAAGCTGTCCACTGGAGGAATTGTGACACCAATCCAGCCACAAACCCTTTGACCTACAATTTGTCCTGTCTACAAGATGAACTGTGGTAAGGGTGGTACATAAATTCTGGAAGTTACCAATCAATAAGTGGTCCAGCTGGACACCCATGTCAAGAGAGGAATTCTACCCATGACACTGCTTGGAGGGCCAGGAACCAGCAGCTGGATAGCCTGAAGACCTAAGATAGGACCAAACATGACTAGGGAAAAGTCAATGAAATGATTCCTAATGATATTCGCTATACTCACAGATTAATTCCTATCCCATTTGTCATCAGAGAGCTTTCATCCAGTAACTGATAGAAAAAGATGCAGAGAACCCTATCCAAACAGTAGGTGGACATCAGGGAATCCTGTTAAATAGGGGGAAGAAAGAATTGTGGGAGTCAAAGTCAAGAATAACAAAAGAAAAACCGCAAATTAACTAATGTTGGTTCATGGAGGCAAGTCAATAATTAGAGAGTCTACACTGGGTCTACTGAGGTCCTCTACATGTTCGTTATGGTTGCGTTGCTTGGTTTCCTTGCGGGACTCCTAACAGTGGGAACAGAGACTATCTCTAACTCTTCCGGCTGCTTTTGGGACCCTTTTCCTCCTACTGGATTGCCTTGACCAGCCTTAATATGAGGGGAGGATATATATATATCCCCAGACATAAACACATCAGTGATGAGCTGAAGCACCTCTTTCTCTTGTGTCTGTATCTTATCACTTGTCTCAAATATCCAGAATGCAGGCAGAAAAGTAATACAAGTCTTGCCCTAGAAATCCACCCATGCGCTTACAATGCAGGGAAACCCTGAGTTTTTAAGCAAAATGTGAGAAAGAGTTTGTTATTTGATTTGACTTTAATTTAAAGAAATCTCTAACTATCAAGTTGTAAAAAAATAGACAAATTAAGTGGATTATAAACACTTAAATATACTATCTCCCTGTTTCATAATGGATATTACAATGGAAATATCTAAATAACATCCCTAAGTCTTGGATCCATTAAATAAATGACATAAAAATATGTTAGGTTAGGGAATGGAGTTTTTTTCAGCACTGAAGAGCACTACTGATCACCCAGTGGCCTGGTATCAATTCCCAGTGCTCACAAGACTGCTCACAGCCTTTGCAACTCCAGTTCCAGGGAATCTGATGTCCTCTTCTGTCCTCCTTATGTACAAGGAATACAAATGCACAGACATACATGCAGGGAAAAACACCAACACACAAATGGACTTTAAATTATGAGTATTATACAAGAAGTTTAGTTATGAATGGACATTCATGTTTCAGCAGGCCTTCTATTTATGTCTATTAATTTTAAAGACAAAATGTGTAGTAAATAAGGCACTTGTATTTATTTTTTGAATCTGTGTTTTTTAAAATACATGGTCTTCCTTTGATGATGATTTTATAGAATATTTGCTTTTTTATTTTTCATAAAGTATGATGGTGGTTGGAAAGGTTAGCTTAGTGCAGACACTCCTGGTGTCCCATCAACTTACTTCACGAAGCAACCATTCACTTTCTGTGGGCACCACTGCTCTTTGAAGCCCTCTTGTCTGACCTTACAGGCTACACTTTGCTATTACTTGAAATAAGAAGCACTTTATCAATGTCTGCTCACTGCTTGACCTCTTTTTCTCTGAGCCACTGTTCCCTCACAGAATTTGTCCAATGAGCTAATAGGGTCACGAACAGAAATGGATCTAAGGCACTTGAAAGCCTCCTGATTCCGCTGTTCAGAGGTCTCATTTTTTTAAAGCAGCAAAACTCTTTACACCAAATGAATGACAAAAAATAGTAAGAAGTTAAATGTATAAAAGTAGAGCATGTCTTTTTGAAGTGCAGGCATTCTACCGTCAGTTTTAGCAATTTTGTTCCTATGGAATTTCTAAAATTAATTTTTAGCAACTTCTTGTCTTCATTATTTGTGTTTGAAAGGTAACGTGAAATTTTGAAAATAATAGGAAATAGCCAGTGGAAGAGAAAGTGGATGTGGTTTCTGTCTTTTCCAATATTTAAATACAAAACATNAGATGTTCTGCTCAGTTTCTCTCTGCCACGTTCCCTTGAAACAGTGGCCCTCATTTATCCTGAAGACAGGCATGCTGTCTGAAACCTCAATGGTCCTCTGTCCCAACAGCATAGTGCTAGAAGGCCACCCCAAACCCTCAGCCTTATAGGAGTTCTGGGGCTTTGAACTTGTGTTCATACTCAATCAGAAAGTGTCCCTCCCCACTACCTCTCCCTAGCCCCAGAGGTTTAGTTCTGAGTACAGTTTTAGATGTTTTAGAGATCATCTTTTTGCTTGTTTCTTCTGTGAATAGAACAAGGTAACGAATGCATAGTCATGGAAGAGTATGGGAGAAGAAGTTGCTCAGCTATGGCTAATGAGAACCAGCAAGAGTGAAAGAAGATGGGGCTAAGTCTTCTATGTCCTTCAAAGTCATCACTACAATGACTTTTCCTCCTAACAAGCCCCACCTTTTAAATACTCCACCATTTCCCAGTATCAGCATGGGCTGACTATACTATTAAGGTATACTCCCTAGTATCAAACTTATGCAAAACAAAGCAGAATGCATTATTAGAAATTCTGTGTAGTGGACTAGTGGGAAAACCTTTTTAATTTATAACCTAAGGTTTTTATTTAGAAGCTGGTGATCAATGGAAAGGTAGTTTACATCTCTCATCCTCAGCTTTTCTATGGAGAAAACAGATAGCAGATAATCTCAAAACATAAAATATGCAAAATTTATCATGAATATGATCTGGGACACACTTTTCTCAATAATATTAATTTCGACAACTATTTTGGAGAGGTAGAAATCAGTCCTCTCTGATACAGTTGCCTATTAAGTTGTTACCAATGCACATGTAGGACAAATTTTTATATGTTATATTTTTAGAAAAGTTTAATGATAGGAGTTCAAATATTATTACCTCTAAGAAAGTAAATATTCAAGCTTTCCTATCCTATGAACTGTAAACACTAGTATGAAAAACTAAACTCCTTAATGCATGCAAATCGAATCCATGGCAACTTTAGAATTCATAATTCAGGCCCAGAGAATTCTTCCTTGTCATTTTCTTATTTCATAAAAGTCATTATGAGTATAAATTGTGATTTTCAAATAAAATTG
>LOEQ01005481.1:187146-198523 GCA_001685075.1 Bramus lutescens | reverse complement strand
TCTGAATGTGGCTGACAAGGAGAGCTGACTGAGAAGCCAAGGAGAATGGAACTGTGTTTTGATTCTAATGCATACTGGCTATGTGGGAGCCTAGTGTGTTTGCATGCTCACCTTCCTAGACCTGGATGGAGGGGGGTAGGACCTTGGACTTCCCACAGGGCAGGAAACCCTGACTGCTCTTTTGAGTGGAAAGGGAGGGGAAGGGGAATGGGGGGAGAGGAAGAAAAATGGGAGGAGGGGAGGAGGTGGAAAATTTTTAATAATAACAAATAAAATGGAAAAAACATTTATTTATTTGTTATGTATACAGAGTTCTGGTGCCAGCATGCAGTAGAGGGCACCAGATCCATATCTTACTATAGATGATAGGGAGCCACCATGTGGTTGCTGGGAATTGAACTCAAGAACTCTGGAAGAGCAGGCAGTGCTTTTAACCTCTGAGCCATCTCTCCAGCTCCTGTTCCGTTTTGTAAAGAAAACAAATTGGCCTTTCTCTGCTAAAAGGCAGCTAGTGTCTGACAGACATGCTTGCTCCTTTGTTAAATGGTCTTCGTTGCAGAACACGTGATTTGGGCATACAATTTTTTTTCTACATAATTGCTAGCTTGGTCTTCTGTATAGGTTAGATATTTCAACTTTGGATATATTTCATGTAAACAAAAATATCCTGTATTTTATGATAAGACTATTTGAAAGGAAAAATAAGTCATTTAAAAAGTCCTCATTTCTTTCTTGAGTCATTATCAATTTGGAGCCACACAAGTATTTATGTAAAAAAAAATTGGAAGCTTGACCACGTTATAATATATACAAATGTATTTATAGAAATAGTAATGCAATCACTTAAAATAAGGCAATATGTGAATAGAACAGGATAAGGACTAGAAATTTTTGCTTAAAATGTATACTTCATTGGTATTGTTTAATTTTAAATAAAAATACATGTATCAGTTTAATTGTGGTGTGTGTGTGTGTGTGTGTGTGTGTGTGTCTGTCTGTCTGTCTGTCCACATGTAACAGAGAGCACATTTTGAGGTCAGGGGACAACTTGATAGACTTGGTTATCTACTTCTACCATGTGAATTTTGGGTAAGAAACACAGGTAGTCAGGCTCCTCCAAAATCACTCTAACCAACTGAGCAATCTTGTTGGCTCTAGTTTATTTGTCAGTAAAAGCAAGAGTTTTATATTAGTATTTTACAAGCATGTAAAACTTTTTTTAGCTTTGTATTTTACTGTTTCCTGAGAATTTCCTATGTGTCTAGAGTTATACTAGATACTGATCACCCTTGCCTAGAGGAAGAGCAACTGGCTAAAAATAATCTCTGGATCAAAAATGGGAAAACTATGGAGTAGCAAACTTGAAAGCTCATTGAATATGATAGCTTGCATAAGGGAACCTCTGTCTCAGTTAGGGTTTCTATTGCTCTGAAGAGACACCATGACCAATTCCTTTGCAATGCTTACAAAGGAAAACATTTAACTGGGGATGGCTTACAGTTTCAGAGGTTCAGTCCCTTATCATCACTATTAGAAGCATGGTGTCATACAGGCAGGCATGGTGCTAGAGAAGGAGTGGAGAGTTGTATATCTTGATCCACAGGTAGTAGCAGGAGACTGTCACTCAAGGCCTAATGTGCATATAAGACCTCAAAGCCCACCTGCACAATTAAACACCTCAACAATGCCAGAGGTACTCTAACCAGGCCCCACCTCACAATAGCACCACTTCCTATTGGCCAAGCCTTCAAACACATGAGGCTATGGGGCCATTCCTATTCAAACCACACACCATGGTTATAATGGAAATAAATCTATTTGTGGTGTAAGAAGACAAAAATCTTACTTTGTACTGATGATAGGACTGGAGAAAAATAAGTAAGTTGGGCATAGTATATGGGGCTGACAGGAAATCATCGACATAAAAGAAGTATGAAACAGACTAATCTGGTTGGATTTACATACCTCTGCATATATNTATATAATACTAACTACTAAAGTAAAGGAGGTCACAGATTTGAAAGTAGGAGCATGGGATGACTGGGATGGAGGAGACATTGGAGGAGAAAAGGATGCAACTATATTTTAATTTAAAATTAAAAGTATATTCTATAAAAGTAGCAGTATTATCTAAATATATTTTGGAATGCCTGAATATTTTCATAACCAGTTACATAGGAAAATGATGAGAGTAATGCTGCAATTTTCCTCCTTCCTATTAAGTTTTACTGATATTTGATGGAGTAAACATTGATTAATATCATGGGTTGGCAAAATATATAAAGCTGAGAAGTAGTACAATAATTAAAAGTATTTTCTGTAAGAGGAGTCATTTAGAGAAACTTATTATGTAGCTCTAGCTGGCTCCAGACTTGAGCTTTTCCTATCACAAATATCTGAAATCTGGGGTTCCTGTCATACATTACAACCTCCACTAATATTCCATTCAAATGTGCAAATATTATTTTCATAATGATGACCATTTTCTTACTATAATTTTCACTTATAAATTAATAATAAATGCTCAAAATGATTTCCAGCTAATGAGCTGGGGTAGAGATTGGTGGCCAAGGAAATGACAACCTTGTGAAAATTCTTGAATTTGATCATTAGTGTGAAAAAAAACTGATGAAGATTGTGGTAAGAAGACATCGAGGGGGAAAGGGAGAAGTGGGGATAGAAGAGAAAAGTGGAGGTGAGGAAAGGAGAGGAGAAGAGAGGAAGGGAGAGAAGAGAAGAGAAGAGAAGAGAAGAGAAGAGAAGAGAAGAGAAGAAGAGGGGAGAAAAAGAACATGTCCCTTAACTGTCTCCATCTACTGTTTTATTTAATAGGAATTCTATGTGCTTTTACTATGGCATCATCTCTAAATGACTGTATAATATAGGAAAGCTTTTCAAAGAAGGCAAGAATTCTATCAAATATGATTCTCTATAAAAGATAAGACTTGTATTGTGATGCTACGGAATCATACTTAAACTTGTACTTTTGACGAACAACCTAAATATAATGCAGCACAGTGCAGCATCCAAGTAGATATGTACAATGTTACATAATAAAACTGTGACTTTTTTGAAAGCTACATTTATCAGTAACTTGTGTGTGCAAGTACATAATTACAATTCTCTCTGTCTCTCTGTGTGTGTGAGAGATAGAGAGATGGAGATAGACAGAGATAGAGAGAGAGAAAGTTTAGCATGAAATTAGGGTAAGAAACAAAGAAATTGTTTCAACTGTTATTGTAAATACCTTGATGACAGTTTGTTTAGCTTTTCTTTTGTAATGCAGTGTTAAACAGTGTTCAGCTCAGTAATTGATATAAAAAGGTTTGATGCATAGAGAATGAACACGATATAATATCACTAGATATTAGGGTGATTTCTAACTTGTAAAAGGTTCAAAGTAAATTTTGGGAATTATACTATATCCTAATATAGAAGAGCAACATTAAAGTCAGTTGAATTCTTTCAGAACCTTATTTTTTTCCACAAATAAGTTATCAAGGAAAAGAATAGTTTCGCAGAACCTAGAAAATGAAAAGACCCTGAAATTAGATAGAAAAGGTTTATAGAACCGATCTGTATGTTTAACATCTATTCATTGATTTTAAGCATTCAGTTTAGGTTAGAAAAGCTCCAAGGCAAATTAACACTATGCATCTAAACATGAATTGGGCATCATAGCAATGTAAAATCTTTTATACCTCTCCAAAGTTATAAAGCCATTAAATACAAGCTCATTTTAATTCAAATTCTAATTGCTGCTGTTTTTTTTATTTCTAACTCATTATCTATTGTATGTTTCCATCCCTGTGTTTTGTAGATTCTAATGAGAAAAGGCAAAGATAGCAGCAATTGTTGCCTGAGCATACACCCTGGAAACCCAAACCATCAGGCACAAAAGGATTGATTCTTTCTCTGCTATTAGCATATTCTAAAATGTCAACAGTATGCGTGATTGTGAACCTCATCCAAACCAAATGAATCCAGGAGAGTCAAATGACTGAGGACTTAAGAAAATACACTGCCAGAACAGTCTCACTTATCCATGTGAATATCTAAATGTCCAGCAATAACTACAGAGGTGAAAATGAGCTGGAACCGAATTGCCTTCCTTTCAATCTTATTCGTGGAAAAGATAAGAGACAATTATGTAATGGAATCATTTATTAAGGTTTTAGTTCTAGCAATGTTTTCCTCCTAAGGTAACACTCAGCATTAAACATCTTTCCATTTAAGTAGAACATCAAAGGAAATATTGTCAAGCCAATATTAACATCACTTTTGAAAATGATTTTTATTGAGTTATTTGAATGACATATGAATTTTCTCACTTACCTGTCTAGAAACTACTGAATCATATATTTGAACCCTGCACTTCCTTTCCCACTGGCTTCTGTTTGTATTATTGATACTCCTACAGTTCTTACACAGTTCATCCCGTTTTCACCAAATTGTTACACACTCTGATTATTTAGAGATGTATCCTCCAAATTGTTTCCTCTAAAATTATTTATTCCTACAATATTGTATATAATCGTTCTAGATTAATCTTCCAGATAGATGAACAAAAAGAATGTTTATTTCCTTGCCTAGTAAAACTGAAATAACAGAGATAACATTCAGATCTTTACATCAGCTCTGTAGAAGATTTCTTCAGACATATGAAAATGAGTTTCCAATTCTACATGCATGCTTCCACACAGGTGGTTCACTCCAATGCAATGGGGACACTCTGGTCATTCCTCACATCTTTACCCATTCTTTGTCATCCAATACACACAAATACAAATTTCTACTGCTAATTGTTACATCCAGTGCACTAGACAAGGAGCTCCATGGAAGCAGAAAGTAACTGTTTCTGTCTCTTCAATGCCTACTGTACCAGCCATGTGCCAGGTACATGGTACACAGAAATAATTTCTTAAATGGATAAATGAAGGACACATCACAAATGCTTTTATATGAACAAATACCTATTTGTTTATGTTTACAAAATTCTACTGCAACACAGGCTGGGTTTACTTTGTGGTGCTTTTTTCCAAATCTATAAAATCTAATATCTATGGTTCCAATTTGAAGCTTATAATTATACTCAAGTTTTCTAATATGCTTGTTTTAATGGTTTTTAAATTAAATATCTATTGAATGAACCAGTTGTTTTTACTGAATGTACACTGTGCATATTGATAATACATGTGATAAAAATCACTATTAAAATCACCTCTATATTTTTAAACATGTAGCGCTCTTCTAAATGACTATAAGATCATGTTGATGGCTATAAAAAGACTGTTGTTAACAGCTGGTCAAAGAAAGTGAAAAACTTAAACACTTCATACTACTGCTAAAGATGCTAAGATAGTGTTTCTATGAAACCAATATACTTTTCCTGAAAAGGAACATTGTATTTCAATAAACTTAGGAAAACAAATAAAATCAAAACAAGGAAACTCCTTCTCAGCCTCAAATTACAGCTTGCTAAAGTGAATTCAAAGTCACATAACTTTCATCAAACAATAAAAAAGGTACAATCTTGGAAAGATAGTCAGAATATGGATGTCCAACAGCAAAATAAATGATGATTAATAGTGGCAGGCTGGGGAACAATATAAATTAAAACTATAAAATAGTCTTTCATAATCTGTAAAATTGTGAAATGGCAATCACTGACCAGATCAAATCTTGAAAAGGTTAGAAAGTAAATAGATCCCCGTGACGCATTACAAAATGCCACAACCACTTTAGAAAACTGCTTGACAATATCTTATCATTTATATTAATTTTTGTATGCAATTGTTTATTTATAGAGATGGCGGACATGGCATATTACACAAGTGGAGGTCAGAGGACACTTTCAGGTGTCAATTGGTTCTCCCCTTTCAACATATGTTTTTCAGGGATCAAATCAGGTAATCAATCCTGGTAGTAAGCACCATTCCCCTCTGAGCCAGTTTGTCAGCCCAATAGACATTATATTGCATTACACAATGAAATAGTTAATTCAGTGATTGTACTTATAAGCATTTATTAAAAAATAAATGAAAATAAATTCTACAAAAGTCTTGTACATAGCTTTTCATGTATGCTTATCTGAAGACAATGTGAATATTCTTCAAAATGAACAGAAATGGTAGAATACTCACATATGAAATACTAATCAGCCATCTAAATAAATGTTACCATTTTACTTAAAATATGTTAGAAATAAGATATATAATGTGCTTATAGGGAGTATGGATTGGCTGGAAGGAGTATGAGACACCTTTTTTGAGATCATATAAATGTTCTATTTTTGACTGAGATATTGGTTTTTAATCTAAACCAACTCTCAAAAGTTATCAGACTTCATGTTTAATATGTATGAGTTTACCAGTTTTGCGGCCATGTTTCTATCCCACCTTATTTAGCCACTATAATTATAGCTAGAAAACTCTATCTTTAACAGTTACTTCAAACCTATGATACTTCACCCAGAAAGAAGAAAAGTAGTCTTGAAAAACAATGTCTATATTTCCAATGACATGTAAATAAACAAACATTACATGGCAGGATATGAATATTACACAGATTGAATCATGAACTAAATGGATTGAATTCAAATTCCATATAAAAACAAGATTTTGATCTCTTCCCAAATAAATGTTTCTTTTCATATGTATTTTACTTCAATTAATAAATGATTGCAATATTCCTTTCAACAACTTAACTTTAACATATAGCTATGTTAAAAGATGCAATGAATTTAAGTATTTCCTCTCTTAATTTATAAAGTATAGGCTTTATACAGTAGGCTAACAGTCAGACCTCAGTTATTTGTATCAAGAATTAAAAAGGGCTCTGAAGCATAATCAGGATACTTGGGACAGACTTGATGAATCTACAGTGGTGATTTACCATTTGTCTTTTAATCCCTATACATAATGATGGAATTGGGCAATCTGTAATACACAGCAATAAAAACTAATGTTTGCCTGCCTGGGGTGTGGTGTGGGAAGTACTTTTGTCTACGTGTTGCTTTTATTGATTAATGAACAAATCTGTTTTGGCCAATGGCTTAGCAGAATAGGGTAAGGTGGGAGTTCCAAGCAGATAGAAGAGGAAAGAGTAGGAGAAGTTATTGAGAAGTCATGTAGCCCTGCTGGAAAGAGATGCTTAATGATAACTTGCCAGTAAGCCACAGTCACGTGGCGATATGCAGGTTAATGGAGATGGGTTAGTTTAGGATATAAGGGATAGCTGAAAATATGCTTAAGCTATTGACCAAACAGTATTACAAATAATATAGTTTCTGTGTGATTATTTTGGGAGTCTGGGGGTGGAGCGAAAAATGAATGAGCAGTCTTCTTCCAACAGGGGAGTTAGGGAATTTTGATTAGATTAAGAAAGGAAAAATGTGGTGATCCCATGAGCTTAAATTCTAAAGGATAAGATAGATAAATTATCCTGACAGGGTTTTAAAAATCAAAATTTGAAAATATATTGGTGAAAATCACGAATATAAAATAATCATTGGAATTAATGAGAGTTACAGCATTTTACATGTAATCCCCAGATAATCCCAGACTATAAAAGGCTAGAAACCTGGGATTAATTAAGAAACACATGACCAAGGACTAATATTAAAAGAACAATACATAATGTCAGAAATTCAGAAGAAAAGTCCAGCTATGAAATGAGGTTTGTGATAACATCAAAGACAGCATCAGGGCCCTTTTACTTCCACATAGAACCAAAAGTAGTAGGAACTAGAAAGACAAAGGTTCACTGATTGGGGCAGTTGGGGGAATGCTAGGGATAGGCATGAAACTGAAAGGAGAGTCATTTAGTTCCTTTAGTTTGTCTGTTCTGTCAAGAGAAATGTTCATCAGACTGGAAAAGGCATAACTACAGAGAAAATGAAGCCCAAAATAGGTGAGGGATTTTTACAAGAGTACCTGACTGCTCTAAATGAGCTGAAAATCTCTTGTATCAGAGCAGTTATATTCCAGAGAAATGAGAGAACTTACACAATCCTATCTAACCCTGCTGCCAACGATCTTAGAGGAACTATGCTGATGTTGGAGGGGGCCAAATGACATTTGAGTTTTAAAAAGTAGAAAAAACTCACTGCTATCACTCACTATCCATCTTTTCCTGCTAAATGGCATTCCTGGATGGCTGAAGAAGGTGCAAACAAACAGTTGTTAACACAGACAACACAGAGGCAGCTAAATTTTGCTTGTATAACAACTTGTTTCTAAAAGGGAACATGTACTCCTGAGTTTTAACTTGTACTCCCCTGCAGTATAAACAATATATAATGACTTGAATTATTTTTCAGATAATAAAAGTAAATGTAATATAAAAAGTACATCTTTCATAGATTACAGGAGTAAAGATAATAAAATAAATATTAAACTTTTAAAAAAGTAAAACAGTAAGAAAACTAAGCCATGTAAAGATGGAATATACACAGAGAGACTGGATTATGTATATTATTTTGTTTTCTTTAAATTTTTTGACTGTATAGGAACTAATACATCAGCATGAAAGCAAAAGAAGAACCCCTTTTCCAAAGTAACATATTTTGCCCAATAAAAAGCAGTAAGCCATGTATCCCCACTGGAGACAGATGGCAGAAATTTACCCAGTAAGTCACAGCCTTGTGGCAATACACAAATTAATGGAGATGGGTTAATTTAAGATATGATTTAGTCAAAAATGTGCTTAAGCTATTGGCCAAAGAGTATTGCAAATAATATGGTTTCTGTGTGATTATTTCAGGGTTGAGCAGCCAGGAAAGAACAAGCAGCGTCCTAAAACCTGAAAGGTCTCTTATCTCTTAAAAAGAAAGGACTATATGACTGCATCATTGTGCCCACTATTTGAATGAGTTTAAAGTCTTCTAACAGTGAACAATGATCTAATTAGTTTATGAATTATTTTTGTAACACTATGTTTGCTTTGAAAAAGAATAGAACAATAGAGATTAATATTGTAGGAGAGTTGAAAATACATGGAGAAAAAAAATAAAAGGAAGGTATGTTAAGGCGTCAATGAGATGGCTCAGGAGACAAAGATGCTTGTTGTCAAGGCTGACAACAAGAGGTAAATCCCAGGAACCCACATGATAAGAGGAGAGAACTGACTTCTATAAGCGGTCTTGTGACTTCCACATGCTCACAGTGTTATCTGAGGCCCGTCTACAGACTATATAAATAAATTGATGAAATCTAAAATGAATTAAGTAGAAAGGCATGTTAAAACCCAATAGATGAATATCTAGAAAATCTTTAAAGATGATTACTGTAAAATAATGTAAAATTTCAAAATTCTTTTTCTTTTCTTTCATAATTTTCAAACTGAAGAAAAGTACAATGTTTATTTGGATATTAAATGAGTGTATCCTTACCTAAACAAGATATTTTAGCATTTTTCTTCAGAGTTAAATACCAGGTAAAATAGTCTTTTCCATATGCTCTATTTGAGTCATTCTAATACAATGTCCCCTAATAAGATTGTCTATTACAGTCACTTTAGAAATAAATATGCCAGTTTTTAAGACAATTGGGAATCAATCTACCACAAGACCCAGCTATATCACTCTTGGGCATATACCCAAAGAACATTCCATAATACCAGGAGGGCACTTGGTAAACTATGTTCATAGCAGCTTTACCCATATGAGCCAGAAACTGGAAACAACCTAGATTCCTTTCAACCAAAGAATGGATAAAGAAAATGTAGTACTTTTACACAATGGAATAATACTCAATTGTTAAAAACAATGCCATTGTGAAGTTTGCTGACAGATGGATAGAACTAGAAAAGATCATTCTGAGTGAGTTAACCCAGACCCAGAAAGACAAAAATGATATGTACTCACTAATAAGTGGATATTAGCTGCAAAGTAAAGGATAACCATGCTACAATCCACAGACAGAGAGAAACTAAGTAACAAGGAGGACTCAAGGATGGAAACATGAATTTCACTATGAAGGGAAAATATAATAGACATCATTGGTGGATGGGAATGGGGGTGGTTATGGTTGGGATGGGAACAGAAGGGATCAGGTGCAGGAAGGATGGAGGGACAATTTACTGGGAGAGACAACTGGAATCTGGGAACATCGCTGGGACAAGCTAGACACTGAGTGAAGTGGAAACTCCAAGCAATCTAAGAGGATGACCCTAGCTAAGACTCCTAGCCATGGCAGGTATGGAGCATGTATCAGTCATCTCTTATAACCAGGAAAGAATTCCAGTGGAGGTTTTGGGACACCAACTTAGTTACAAATCATTCAACCTACAATCTGCCCTGCCTATAACCTGTTCTGTAGTAAAAGTAGTGCAGAAATTGTGGGAGGGACCAAACAATGTGGAATTGACTGGCCCAGTTTGAAACTCATACCATGACTAGGAGCTCACCCCTGAGGGCCAGGACCCAGTGGTACAATAGCCTAGAGACCTAGAATATAACCAAACACTACTGGCAAAAGTCAATGATATGATCCCTAATGCTACTCTGTTATACTCATAGACTGGTACCTAGGCCAATTGCCATCAGAGAGACTTCCTCCATCAGCTGATCAAAACAGATGCAGAGACCCACAGCAAAAGCTAAGGCAGAGTTTCAGGAATCGTATGGAAGAGAGGGAAGAAATATTGTGGGAGAAAGAGGGTTCAAGAACATCACAAGAAAACTCAAAGAATCAACTAACCTGGTCTCAGTGACTCACACTCAACTGTCAACCAGAGAGTTCACATGGGACTGATCCAGGTCTTCTGCATATGTGTTATAGTGGTGTAGCCTGCACTTCCCACGGGACTCCTAAGAGTCAGAGCAGGGACTGTCTCTGACTCTATTACCTGCCTTTTGGGACCCTTCTCTCCTACTGGGTTGCCAACTCTTGCCTTAATAGGAAAGGAGGTGCCTAGTATCACTACCATAGGTCATCTGATAAATAAGGGAAGTCTACCCTTCTCCGGAGAGAAAGAGGAGGAGTGGATGGAAGAAGGAAGAGGGAAGAGAGACTGGGAGGGATGCCTACAATGAATGAATCACTGTGTTTTAGCCCCAGTAAGACATGGCTGAAAGACACTTAATGAAATGTTCAATATCCTTAGTCATCAGAGAAATGTAAATCAAAACAACTCTGAGATTCCACCTTACACTTTTAAGAATGGCCAAGATCAAAAACACTGATGACAACTTATTCTGGAGAGTTTGTGAGGTAAAGGAAACACTCGTGCATTGCTGATAGGAATACAACCTTGTACAACCCCTTTGCATGTCAGTATGGGGATTTCTCAGAAAATTAAGAAACAGCCTTCCTCAAGACCGAGTAATGCCACTTTTGGGTATATATCCAAAGGATGCTCAATTGTGCCACAAGGA
>LOEQ01005481.1:175825-186708 GCA_001685075.1 Bramus lutescens | reverse complement strand
TAGCATAGCTAGATGTACATTAAATTATATTTGTATTTTAAATAGCATAGCTAGATGTACATTAAATTGGCAGAACTCTTATATTTGTATTTTAAATGGAATCTAGATTTTAATTTACAGAAATTATTAACATTTTAGTACTAAGTTTTTGATATACACAAGTAAAATATAACAAAAATTTGTCTATAAGATTCTCTGTTCTGATTAACAAAAACTTGCTTAATAAGCTTGATTATAAAGAAGTCAAAGAAGATGATAATAGGATGAGTCACTTTGAGGATAAAGGAGGCTTGAATGAAATTAATTTAAATATAACAGCATATGTATAACATTGTTCAAGAAATGATCAAATTTTTGTGAAAATCCAAATAACTTGGCTAACAATTTTCAGGCATATTTCAAACTTTATTATATTATATTTAAAATAAAGAATGTATAAATAACAATTTATAAGAGCAATATTGGTCATATATAGAATAAATTATTTGTTCAATTCTGTTCAAGGTACTAGGAAATGACCCTAAATTGTCATTAAAGGGTTAGAAGAAAAGATTAAACCTATTTTAAAAGGCAACAACTGGGCGGAAAAAATGCTGATCATTTATTTCTTAAAAATATACTAGTATGCCTTTTCAGATTTAGCTGCATATAACCACTGAAGTGTCTTCCCACAAATATGTAAAGATAAATTTAATGGGGCACAAAATTACAATATAATTACCAAGTTGATGTACATATTTCTGTGGAAAAAGTTCACAGAGAAAGGATTTGAATAGCATGAACTGACAAGATGGGGAGTGCATGTATGCATGTGTGTGAAAGGGACATCATCTCCTTCCATGTATCAGGACCTATTCTCTATGGGCCTAGGAGCTGAACATATTTCAAATGGTATTTGCGACTGAGCTATTATATAACAACTATTTATATCTATTCGAGTACTCAGTAAGACATCTGAAGCAATTGAGACCTTTATTTCTTTTCATGAGTATTAAGGTCAATGGCTTACATGAACAGCTGGTGAAACGACTTAGCTGATCATTGCTCTCGTTTGTTTCTTAAAGTAATTTTATTGGCACAAAAGAAGATGATAATCATATTGAATAGTCTGATCTTTGTATTCCAATGCTCTTTTATTTATTTAAATTCTATATTCTATATTTACATTTAAAACCTCTTTTTCTGTGCCATGTTTATCCTGTCTTACTCAAGAACAAAACAGAAAAATAGATGATGGGAAAATAATATTACCACAACACATAATAAATTTGAAACAGATTTTATTAGTAACACATAACTACTTAAGATCCAGGATACATTGGAAAATTTATTTTTGTAAAGCTGATATATACTGCCTAATACAAAATATTATACTCTATATATTATCAGAATAAATAACACTTTATCAGTTTGTCATAGATTATAAATTGATGGATTCAATGCAAAGTTCAGATGACACACAATTTATCATTTATGTGATACAGAACAAGTCACATTATCTTCAGTTTATTCATTTACAAAATTTAAGCACTGAACAGTACCCAATGTAAATGCCCATTTCTTTCATTTTAAAAGATTTGTTTTTATTTTAGGTTTTTAAATTGTATTTATTTGTTTTTGCCTCTGTGTAAGTTTGTGCATGGCATATGTGTGCCTGGTGCCCATAGAAGTAAGAAGAGGGAGTTAGATTACTAAAAGAGGAGTTAGAGAGTGAGCTACCATGTAGGTGCTGGGAATCAAATCCAGGTTCCCTGGAAGAACAGAAGCCAGTGCTCTTAAAAACGCACCCGACACTGTTATTTCATTTTCCCATTTGAACCTTACAAACAAACTCAAAGGAAAAAAATATGATAATCTCATTATATGCAGAAAGTGCTTTGATAAAATAGAAAATCCTTTTATGAAAATGTACTGGAGCAATTAAGGATACAAGGGACATACATAAATCTAAAAGGCAATTTACAACAAGCCTATAACCATCATCAAATTAAATGGAGAAAAATGCAAAGTAATTCCACTAAAATGAGGAACAAGACAAGGTTGCCTCCTCTCTCTCTTTCTCTCTCTCTGTCTCTCTCTCTCTTTCTCTCTCTCTCTTTCCATATGTATGTATTTATATGTATGTATACAATATGTATATATACAAAATAGTACTTGAAATTTTAGTTGGAACAATAAGACAACAGAAGTAGATAAGGGTTTGTATACTGGAAAGGAAAAAGTCAAAATATCATTATTTGCAGATGTAACTGAGCCTAAAAGTCCCACCCAGGAACTCCTACAGCTGATGAAATCTTTCAACAAAATAGCTGGTCATGAGATTAACAACAACAACAAAAAATCAGTAGTTCTCCTATATAAAAATGACTAATGTACTGAGGGATCAGGAAAACAATAACTTTCACAATAATATCAAATAAAATAAAATATCTTAGTGTAACATTAACTAACCAAGTTAAAGACCTGTATGACAAGAACTTCAAGTCTTTGGAGAAAGAAATTCAAGAAGATATTAGAAAATGGAAAGATATTCTCTATCCATGGATCAATAGGGTTGACATAAGATTTACATCTTATTAATAAGAGTCTGTAGATGTAGCACAAACCCCATCAAAATTCCAACACAAATCTCTACAGAACTTGAAAGGATAATTCTTACCTTCATATAGGAAATAAATACAGGACAGCTAAAGCCATCCTGGATAACAAAAGAACTTCTAAAGGTCCCACTATTCCCAATTTCAGGTTGTACTACAGAGCTATTATAATAAATAAATAAATAAATTCTTCATGCTGTTGGCATAAAAAAACACACACATTGATTAATAAAATTGAATTGAATTCTCAAATATAAACTTACACAATATAGACACCTGCTTTTTGATAAAGAAAGCAGAAATACACACTATAAAAAGATAGCATCTTCAACAAATGATGCTGGTAAAATTGAATGTCTGCATATATAAGAATGCTAATAGATCCAGATTTATCACCCTACACAAAACTCAAATCCAAGTGAATCAAATACCTTAGCATAAAACCAGACACCCTGTATCTGATAGAAGAGAAGTAGGAAATAGTCTTCAAGTTATTGGCACAGTATTCAATGTTCTGAACAGAATACTGATAGTGCAGACACTAACATGAACAATTAATAAACTGGACCTCATAAAACTGAAAAGCTTTTGTAAGGCAAAGGACACCATCAGTAGAACAAAAAGGCAGCCTGCAGAAT
Organism: Bramus lutescens; assembly: GCA_001685075.1. Lineage (NCBI taxonomy): Eukaryota > Metazoa > Chordata > Mammalia > Rodentia > Cricetidae > Bramus > Bramus lutescens. The sequence goes on along the minus strand of LOEQ01005481.1, from coordinate 183,473 downwards.
GTGAAAAGATCATCAACCCCACATCTGTCAGTGGGCTGATTTTCAAAATGTATAAAGAACTCAAGAAACTAGACATAAAACTACCAAATAATCCAATTTAAAATGGGGTGCATAATTCCCAATAGAAGAATCTCAAATTGCTGAGAAATAAATAAATGTTCAATATCTTTAGCCACCAGGGAAATGCAAATCAAAACAACTCTTAGATTCCGTCTTACTCATGTCATAAAGGCTATGATCAATTACACAAATGTAAGTTCATACAGGGGAGAATGTGGAGCAAAGGAGAACATTGCCTTTCTTGGTGGTAACACTATCTTGTACAGTCATTATGGAAATCACTATGGTGGTTCCTCAGAAAATTGGGAATCAATCTAACTCATGTTTCAGATATTTCACTCATGGACATATACCCAAAGGATGCTCCATCCTACTACAAAAATACTTGCTCAACTATGCTCATGGTGATTTTATTTACAATATCCAGAAACCTAGAGTTCCTCAGCTCATGAATTTATAAAGGATTTCACCATGTCCTTTGTGGAATATGTCACAGCTGTTAGCTTGGTGTTTTGGTGGGACTTCAAACAGTGGTAGTTTGTGTGTTTCTGACTCTTTTGCCTGGTCTTGAGATTGTTTTCTTTCTACTGGGTTGTCTTCTCCAGTCTTAATATGAGGGTTTTTGTCTTGTCTTACAATATTTTGTTTTGTCATATTTGGTTGTTTTCTCCTTGATGTCTGTTCCTATCTGAAGGAAATGGAGGTGAGTGGATCAGGGATAATGGGAGGTAGGGGGTCCTGGGAGGATTACAAAGTATATTTGAGATGCATTGTCTGAGAAAAGAATAGATTTTAAACAAAAAAGGTCAGTGAGATTTAGAAAAAAAATATTGTATTACTTAGAAAATTGAAGACACACTTATTAAAAGGAATTCATCTACAAAATGGAATACTAGTCAGGTATTAAAAACAAGGACACCAGGAAATTTGAAGGTAAATGGAAGGAACTAAAAAAATCATTCTGAGTGATGCAACTGTGAGGTGGGATTTCCCTCTATATGCTGTGAATATGTTTAATTACGTAACCAATTATTTCTTCGACGAAACCGGATACCGTCCCGTCTTATTTCCCAGAAGTGAAATCCAAATAGAAATATATATAGAGAGAGAGTAGGTAGAGTCAGGAGACACCATGTAGTTGCCGAAGGAGAAACACGCTGCTGGAACATTTCTGGTAAACCACAGATTTGTGGAAATACACAGATTAATAGAAATGTGTTAATTTAAGATATAGGAGCTAGTTAAGAATACATTTAAACTAGTGGCCAAATAGTGTTATAATTATTATGACTTTCTGTGTGATAATTTGGGTCTGGGCAGCCAGGAAAGAAATGAGCAGATTCTGTTTATATAACAGAGACCCAGAATGAGTAACAGGGCATGTACTTACTCATAAGCAAATATTAGCTATAAAAATAAGGCTAACTATGCTACAATCCATAGACCCCAAGAGGTTAGGTCACAAGGAGGGTTCATGGGGGGATCATCCAGATTTCCTGGGAAGGGGAAACAGAAGAGAATTCATGAGTAGACTGAGGGTGGGCAAGGATGGGAACTTGAGCCATTAGGTTATGTGGCAGAGGACAGAGGAGGAGAGTACTGAAAGATATACTACTGGAAATGGGGGCATTTTGGAGTCAGGTAAAAATCAGGACCAAGGGACTCTCCCAGGAATATATAAGGAAGACCCAAGTTAAGACTTCTTGCAAAGACAGATACATAGTCTGAACTGTCAGCTCCCAGGATCAGATTGGTGCCCAGTCCAATTGTCATTAGAGAAGCTTCATCCAGCAACTGATGGAAACATGCAGACCCACAGCCAAAAATTAGGCAGTATTTGGGCAATCCTACAGAAGAGAGTGAGGAAGGATTGTAGTAGTCAGAGAAACCCACAGAACCATAAGAAAACTCACAGAATCAACTAATCTGGGCCTTATGTTAGAAAGCAAGAAATAATAGTTGCAGACGGAGATGCTAAATTACAGCAGTTGCCTCCTCCGTAGGTAAGTGATTAAAACTATTTGGAAATATTGCAAATAAAGTGAAAAATCCTAAATGATGGTGCTACATTCCTGAATTTATCATCCATCATTGTATCTAATTACGCTTGGTAACTTTATTTTTAATTTAATGTATGTTATTAAAATGCATACACACATAGTTTATAATTGCTTCTTAAATATGCATACACAGGCTTTCCTCTTTCTGTTCTCTTTTACTTAACTCACACTTCTTCCATTCTATCCACAGCAAAGATTCCCTGTTAAAATAATCCTATACTGATTCATAGCTCAGAAATTGAGTGCTCTTACAGTAGAGCTGAATTTGGCTCCCACCATTCACATTAGGTGTCTCACAACCACCATTAACTCCTGCTATAGAGTATCCAAGTCCCTTGTCTGGCCACTTCAGGCAGGCAAACTGACATAGATATAAGTATACATGCAATTAACAATAAAAAAGAAATTTAAATACAATATTAACATTATAATTATTTCCATAGTTTGATATTTTCCATGATTACAAAATCATGGAGAACACATTTACAAGTATAGAGACAATGCCTATATTAGACACAGGATTAAATTTTTAAAAGTAATTGATAATTTATTAGGCATGGCTTTATGCATTTGATTTTTGTTGTTGTTAAGTACTATGTGTATTAATGTCTGCTAGCCAATAGGTATATCTCAAATTCATACTCGTTTATTTGTTTGTTTGTTTGAGACAGGACTTCTCTGTATAGTCCTGAATGTACTGGAACTCACTCTACAGATCAGACTGGCCTTGGACTCACAAAGACTTTTGCCTGCCTCTGCCTCCCTAGTGCCTGGATTAAAGGCATCTCCCACCTTTGCCTGACACGAATTAGTACATTTTAATGCCTCAGATTCCATGTTTACATGTTCTAAAATTTAGTCAATGATTTTTCTATTCAAAGAAAATTAAAATTATTCACTTTGATTAATCCTTTTTCCATTATGGATAATGCTGCTAATAAGCACTCATGTACATGTATGCACCTTGAGATTTTTATTCTACAGGTAAAGCCCCAGGATGAATATTACTATATACTGTATTAGCCATTTCTTCAATCCTCTATAGTCTATTTTCATCCTTACTTGTATTAATGGCCATTTTCTCTTATTTCTAAACATCAAAGCTTATTAAAATTTATTGGCATAATTACAAAGCCAACAGAAATCTATATAATAGCTACATGTTTTGGTTACCTTGTGTAATTTGCATAGTGACAAAATGCACTTATTAAGCATATATTATTAAAATTATATATAACGTTACTTATGTTTCCTCTTTCTTTTCTGTGTCTTAAAGTTTAAAAGGGCAGAGGATAAGAAGTGATGATTAATTTTTCAAAAAGCTAAAAAATTTTTTATGTGAAAAGGAACCTCATTTACTTAGGATACGGCATTTTTCTTCTTGCCCATCAAAGTCTATGTTGTAAAAACAGTCAGTCTCTTGGGGGAGTGTTGACGTTGGAAAGAAATCCACTTATATTTTATTTGTAGGAAGAATCAATATGATACTATTTCCTAAGGACAAGCCAATTTCCAATTTTGAAGTATAAATTTACATTGACGTCTAAGCAGAAGCACAGTGGATTAAAAATATTTCAATATAATTTAGCCATCTCTTTGTCAAAAGAGGTCATTCATTGAACATAATGACACTCAAGGCCGTCCTTCCAATAAATTACCCTATAAAATTTTCATAAAAATTTAATATGGTGTAGGTTGGGGAATATAGGCAATTAAATGTCTTGCAGTGTCAGAGGAAAGACCTGGAAAATTTGTGAAAGATTTTAATTAAGAGGTGAAAGAATAATTCTGAAATTATAGATTATTTTAGGAAAATCTTATCAGTATGCTAATCATTTTTAGTTACCTTAACATGGGTAAGAATCTTAAATAGGTGCCTGGGTCAGGAGTAGTGAACTCCTTGGCATTTATAGATGCTAGAAGTTTCATGACAGACAGCCTCTAAACCTTGATTACTTTCCTAATAAGGACATTGTACCTGTCAATCTCCAATCTTTTTAATATGCTAATGTCACATGGAGACAAAATTGACTTCTGGACGGTAAGCAAACTGCCCTGGGATTGGATAAAGCCAGAAACTATCATCTGCAGCACAGAGATAAGCAGGCTGTATTCTCTGTGGTCTTTGGAGACAGTATAATATGAAACGAAGAATTTACCAGCAGAAACAGTAGCTAAAAATCACATTATTAATGACTTTTGAGTAGCCATGGTTTCTGGTTTTTCATGTGACTCTAAAAGACTTAACAAAAGATGAGAATGCAGGCACACACACAAAACAGAGCAAGTAAACAGAATCTAGGGATAAAATAGCAAAATGTAACCATGCCTCGAAAGTGTTTGTGATATTGGCTTTTGAAAGGATGAACTGTGCAGGGTTTGTTTAAACAAAAGTTATGTAAATCTTTGCTCAGCTGGTTGTTCAGAAAAAATAAATGGAAACAAAAAGAGGAAAATAGAGCACTGGATGGAAGAGTTTGTCAAGAATGATAACGAGCAGGGAAGCAACAGGAATTATAATGATAGCCTAGCTTCAGTACATAATGCAAGCGCTTCATAATTCACTAGGGTCAAACTCAACAGCATGGTCATTTTAAAACTGCTACAAACCTGCTGTTCCACCCTGAGATTCTACAGAGTGAGGAAAAAGCAAATGGCTGACTAGTTTTAAACACTGAAAACTACAACTGTCAGCAGCACAGGACACCTGGCAGTTTTCAGTTTCTGACATTGTCTTTTCTCACACAGTGTATTACCTGAGATATTTTAAAACCTAACCCGAAGTCTCTGGGGAGCAGAGGAACCTCTGACTATGTGAAGTCCTGAGTAATGACAATTGATTGACATAGGCATGTCGAGTCATCTCCATGGGAGTGACTAAGCATTGCCCAGGTGAGGCCTCTCGGTTTAAGTGTATATCATAAACAAGCGGATCTTTCAGGGTACTGCAGTTTTGTAACCCGAGATAGAGAATCACTGAATCCCAGATTTTGTGTGTCCTTGTTTCTGTCATTTTTTTCAATCTTTCATCATGCCTGGTCGGCGTTCTGGGATGACAGAATACAATGAAAGTGCAATGTTTCGTTCATTCGCTGGTTTGCTTTCTGCTTTTGTCCAACAGTATCAAAACAGTAGCGGCAGGTCTGCTACAAACGTGCTGGTGTGTTTTGTGTAAACAAAATTTTGTTGACAAGAAACTACAAATGAACTAAAGAAACAAAAAGAAAGTAGGCAAAATGCCTATATAGGTTTTCTCTTCTCCTCCTGTGAACTCAGGATATGTTGAAGAATTTAAAGGGGCCATGGGAATTTCTTGATGCTTCAAATGGTTTTTTCTTAATAATGATGTGTTATGGACAATATGAAAAGACATCATTGCTACCTTCTCTTACACCTTTTTCAACTCACTTGAGATTCTGGGGAGAGAATGACATTTCTAAAGTTCAAAGCTGGTTTGTGTTTGTGTCACTAACTTGAATTTATTTAAAACTTATTCATTTCTTGCAGAGTGGCAAGTAATAAAAGGTATTCCTCTTGGTGACAAATGAGAAGTGAAATCTAGTGTTTGAGGATATGCATTAGAATAATGCATGCAATAAAAACAAGACAGAAGAATATTCAGAAATGCTGGTAGATTTGCAGGATCATGGTTGATTTTATTTGTCTTCAGTATACTTTTTGATTTTAAATTATACAAGGGATGCTTATTATTTTCTATTAGGAAAAATAAAATGAAAAGAGAAAAGAAAAGTTATATGGTTTCTGTATGATCTTTTGCAATGTTTGCATTACACTCTATCCGTGATGAACCAGAAATAACTTCGTATGTTTTTCTTTGAGGAGGGGGAGGTGAAAGAAGGCAGGCAAAGAGAGGAGGAGCAACGAATAATGCTGCAAAAGACTCTATGTGTTCAAAAGCAAATTAAGTTTCTCTTGCCAGCAGTCACTCAGTAAATGTTAATTGATAAAACTAAGAAAAATGAGATTCCCTTTTACGAACTCTACAACATAATTCCTTGTTTTAACATTAGCTAAAGGTTAAAGCAAAATTAATACAGTACAACTTTTCAATTAGGTGTTAATCATCTTTTACAGAAAGGCAACATCCGTGGTAAACATAAAGATCTTATTTACTTGTTAAATACAATTTTGCCACTATTTTTTTCTTCCTTCCAATGGAACGAATGAAACAATTGTAAACATGACACCTGATTACTTCAAATATCATTACAAGATTCATAAATATGAATGATGAGCATCTTAACATAAATTGATTTACTATGGAACTGTAATTCTGATAGGATACCACATAAGCACAATCAAAATTGAACAGGAACTTGAACTATAACTTTCTTAAGACTACTAAGTGCTAATGTAAACAGCAAGTTTATTAATAGTTGCACTAATCTTTATTCTAGAAATATGTAACTTCAGACATAAATTCTTTTATGGCTGGGCTGTGAGGTTAAAGTCTACTAATTTGCTAATTTGACAACAATTATTCTTTTTTGTAATTTTCAAATTTAACTACAGATTGGAATTGTAGAAAGAAAGGAAGGAAGGAAGCAATGAAAGAGAGAAGGAAAAGATGGAGAAAGTGGGGAGAAAGAAAGACATCTTGGTTCCACCTATAGACATTTCCTAGGAATTGAAAATTAATTTCTTGTGATGTTTTATGTAGCCCAGGGTTTCTTGCATGCCAAAGCAATTGTTCTATTGCTTAGCTACATCCTCAGTACCAGACTGGAAACTGAAAAAAAAAGAAAGAAAAACCCTCTACCTCTATACATTCTAATACACAACTTAAGGCAAATATAAGAGCACGAAAGACCTGGCAGAGTCAACAGTCTAATTTTGCAGATACAGGTCACAACAACTAAAGGGCCAAATAACAGTTCCTGGATGATGGAAGATCTCTAATCAATAGCTTGTTCATTCTCGTTAATACAGAAATTGGAAGGTTTTAAGAAACACCTAAATCAAATACCTCTTTGCAACAGTACTTTACCAGGTTTCAAATTAGATCACAACATGAGCTACAAAAGGTTTAATTTAAAAGAATGTACACTAAGTGTATTCATCAGGGTTCCCTAGAGATAGATAAATGTAGAAATAATATACATGTGTACACACACACACACACACACACACACACAGGATATAATGTGATTTGTTTAGTGGCTTATATATTATGGTCCAGCTAGTCCAATAATAGCTGTCCCCCAACAGTAGTTCTAAGAATTAATTCAGTAGTTGTTCAGTCCCTGAGGCTGGATGTCTCAGTTGGGCTTCCATATATTCTAGAATCTCAAAGAAGTAGAATTTAATGTCAGTGAACCAATGGGCTTGCCAGTGAGAATGTGAGCAAGCAGACAGAGAACAACCTTCCTTTTTCCTACGTCCTTTCTATAAGCTGCCAGTAGAGGTATGAACTATATTAAAGGTCCATATTCCTACCTCAATAGATCTGAATTAAAACTGCTTCTTCACTCTTCAAAAATTGATTTTTTATTAATTTATTATTATTA
>LOEQ01005481.1:141910-152798 GCA_001685075.1 Bramus lutescens | reverse complement strand
CCGTGTGGGAGCTGGGCTGGACGAAAAGCAGGCCTGCTCCCCATATTACTACATTTCATTTATCATTTAATCAAACCATCCAATGTCAAGGAATGCCTAGACTCAGATTCTAGACTATTCTGCTATGAATTGCAGTGGTTACTGTATGCACAAAGTTCTATGCTCTTATACAAGCAATGGTTTTCTTATTGAAAAGTAAAAAAAAAATTCCTACTATTATTCCTCAGTATGCATGAAATGAGAATTTATTTTGTTTATACTGTGTAATAAAGCTTGATTTTATAATCTGTTTCTGACATGAGTTTTAAAGTTTCCAAAAGAATTTGGTTTGGGGATAGGACATAATTTCCTACAATTTTTAAACTTGTACTAAAAATCTTTGGTCATTTTATAGTATGGGTTTATATAAGAAAACAGTCTCTGCATTGATGATTATAGAATAAAAATACCAATTTATCTAGAAAACATCAAAGATACATCTGTTTTATCAAATATTCAGTGCAGATTTTATTCTTTATGTAAAAATAAACAAGTTAATTCTTATTAGTTTATATATTTGCTTTAATTTTACTGAATGGTAAATTAAACATATGTAAGAGAACTGTGTTAAAATAAATTTCTAATGTTTTGTTAACAGTAATTGTTTGATTTACATGATTTTTTGATATACCCATATACTTGAGAGTCATATAAAAATTGCTTGGACAAAAAGTTGTCTTTAGTATGATGTTTCTTCCTTCTAGTATCAAATAATGTTTGATTTTGTTTGGAAGTCACTTTACCCAGTGTTCATTCAACAAATACTTATTTAGGATCAATTTCATGGGCAAAATATCACATTTCCACATAGGGACTAGACAGTAATTTTGGTCTTACAGAATTTGTAATACAGTTATAGTTTCAGCATGGCTTCTTGTCTAGTACAAGCTCAGATTTTCCCTATATTTCTGACTGTTAAGAGGCATACCTAAATGTATCATAATGAATAATACTGATAGAGCTTAGTCATCTTTAGAGCATGATTTTATACACACCACAGTTCTAAAAATATCTTAAATATTTTCTTTAGCTTAAAGGTTTACATTCAAGTTTCCTGTTCTATTAATCCATACCATTAAAAGTGAAGCCTAATTCTGACCTAAGGATCCTCTTTAATGCTTGTACATGGAGCTGCAACGCTGACTCCTGTTTGGCTCTTACTATCACATCTAGAATTTAAAAGCTTTTAAATTTTTGAGAAGATCAGAGTTGGTGGGTTCAACAAGTATTTAAGACCAGTTATTAGACTTGGTGCCTACACATGATAGATTCAAGACATATACATATTACATCATTCACCCTTAATTACTTCTTCAAAAGAGCAATCTCTGAAGACCATTATTTTGAGACTTTGGACTTCAAAATGTACTTGAAGAGATGTAATTTGGTTAACAACAGTGTCTATGTGCTGAAGATAATTTTTACTTAATTATTTAGCTATTTAATGATAATTTTCATGAGATAATGCTCTGAATAAGGGAATAAACCAATGGAATGAGAAGGGGGAGTGAATAAGCCTTAAGTGTGAAATTGGTCTGGCTCAGCATAATTTTTAGTGAAATCATCTTTGGGTACATTTAGGAAGAACTACTGTGAGAGTGCATTTAACAAACAAACAGGGAGCAAAGAAGTTGTAATCACTGCTAAGTAGTAATTAACGAAATCCAGGAATTTGTGAAGCTGGAATAGATTTGTAAAGTATTCCTTAAACCTGTGCTACTTAATATGATAGCCACTGGGCATCTTTGGTTATTGAATACTTAAATATGACTAAGTTGAATTAAAATGTGATATAAATAAATAAAAACATATTGAATTTCAGAAACTTCGTAAATAAAAATGTTAACTACATAAAAAATAAACTTTATTAGCCGGGCTGTGGTAGCTGACACCTTTAATCCTAGCACTAGGGAGGCAGAGGCAGGTGGATCTTTGTGAGTTCGAGGCCAGCCTGGTCTACAGGAGTTAGCTCCAGGACAAGACCAAAGCTACACAGAGAAACCCTGTCTCAAAGACAAAATAAGTAAATAAATAAACAGATCAACAAATTTTGTATTTTTACAACTTTGAATAGAAACACTATTTAAAATTCTAATATTAAATTTATAATTTAGATTTGTCTTGTTTATTACATCTAAAAGCAAATTTAAGCTATATAAAAACTTCACATTATCTTTCCACTGAACAACAGTGTTTAATCCAAACTACATTTTATATATTTCAAAATGAACATAAATGTATTTTGATTATATAATAAAATCTAGGCTTTAACAGTAATTGTAAAAAATATAATTACTTAAATATAACATAAAAGTTTATTAAATTTTTAACATGTTTTAGGTAAGTGTATTTTTAGAAGTAGGTTAATAGTACTTCACTGATTCATTCACAGACATTCATGCACACAATTTTTGACATTATTCTTTAAAAATGCAGGAAAAGGGTTTAAATTTTCATATAATTTAGTTTATGTAAGGAAATTAAAAATTATGTTCCTGAGCAGTTACTGTGTAAGGAATTAAAATTCAATAAAAGCTTACTTCAAACTACATGGAGGAGAACACATAATTTGAATGCAACAAAAATAAAATTTATAGTTTTTTCTAACTAATCCAACAATCTTGGAAAGTACAGAATGCTAATATTAAGGATTATCTTTTGCCGGGCGGTTGTGGTGCAAGCCTTTAATCCCAGTACTTGGGAGGCAGAGGCAGGCAGATCTTTGTGAGTTTGAGACTAGCCTGGTCTTACAGAGTGAGTGTCAGGGACAGGCTCCAAAGCTACACATAGAAACTCTGTCTTGAAAGACAGAAAAAAAAATAAAAAAGAATTGTCTTTCCTCACTGTAACTTGATTTGACCATGCAGCTTGCACAGTAATAACATAACCTAATGCAGTGTTTAATACAAATACAACATCTGATCAAATAAGGTATGAATATTTAAGATCTTCTACGTTCCTGTAATTCTTCTAGAATCAGGATTCCATCTACAAGTATCAAAAAGTTTTAAGAGGACACAAGAAAAAAGTTTACACCAATCTTGAATCTGAAATTTGTCTTCATTAGTTGGTGTCAGGAGAGAAATACATGTACTCACGCACCCTCTTTCTCCCCACAGTTTATATAGATTTGATGAAAAATAAGTTCAAAATTGTTAAGAAATATTCATTAGTCCCCACATTTTAGAATAATGAGGAATATAGAGGAAAAACTGTACTACACTGCAAAAGGGATTTGGGCATGGAGTCGAAGACAACTTGATTTTTTTTCCTTTTACTTTCTTTGTTACATGAGAAAATGCCGAATTTATGAACACAATATTTCTATACTGTATATAATGACAATCATACCAGTTTGAAGGATTCCTATGAGAATTAAAACATGGTGCTTGCCACATATTCCTGGTGCCTAAAAAGTGGGAGGTATTATCATCTTCTACTATTAATCAATTCTCCTGTCCTTTCTGCTAACAAAAGTTGTGAATAAACACCTAAGGGAGATCTCTAAGTAATAAAAACTATCTTCCAGTCACATTATTAACATGCATGTGTCCCAGTCAGTTTAGTAAAACTGCACTGATAAACAGAAACGCAGGTTAGGGCAGTAGCTTACCAGCTAAGAACACTTGCTGCCCTTGCAGAGTACTGAGTTTCTCATTATCATTTAAAGGTATTTCCCACTAAAATATACCAAATAAAACAAATGACTTCATAATTATGCCTAAGTTCTGAGATGGGCAATGTAGTGAACGTTTGGAAATAGGGACTCTGGAATCCTATGGTTGGTTGTAATCTTTGGAATGTTACTTCAACTATGGTTCTGCTTGTTAAAATGATTACCTAAATTAATGCAGAGAAAACATTTTGACTAGTGTCTGACATAGAAGAAGATTGACTATAGCTCTTAGCTATCAAGACTCTGGATAAAAATCACAGCTCTGAAATACAGCAAACCCTGTGAATATTAAGCAATCACACATTCAACAAGTGTAGGTGCTTTCCCAAAGAGCTTTCTGGATGTAAACATCCTTATCTTTCTCTATTGAAGGCAATTAGGGATTTCAAAACTATCATAAGATTTGAACTGTTCTGAAGGAAACTGACTGATAGCTTCAAGTCATATGTGTTTCCTTGTATCATAGTTGAAGGTCTTTGGAGTAAAATAATGTCAAATGAAATGGGCATTTATAAAAAATATAATAGGGTTAACAAAGAATATTGATAACCCATGTGAACAATGTCTCTCAGTTCAGAGTACAATTAAATTATTTAATTTAAAATTGAGAAAAAGCTCCGAGGAAAAACATATGTTCATGTGTGTGTATAATATAAACTTCTACAGTTCAAAATAGGTATGCCTTGCCTAGCCATGTTGCCAGGGAAGGAACTTGGTCCTGGCTCAAATTGATATGCCAGGTTTTGTTGACTATCATGGGTGGCCTGTTCATTTCTGAACCTAGACAAAGGAAGAATGGGTAGAGGGGTAGATGGGCGATGAAGGGAGGGATTGGGGAGGAGAGGAAGGAGGAGAAACTGTGTTCAATATGTAAAATAAGTGAAAAAGTAATAAAAATATGTATACTAGAAAAAAGTATAATTATTGAAGAGGGAGATTTAATTTTTCACAACTACAATAAGAATACAACAACTATTAGCCAGATATAGCTTTTGAAATTTAAATGCAAATTAATAATGTATGAAATAAAAATAGTTTGTTAATCTCTAAAATGTGGTAAGTTACTATTGGTGAGTAACCGTATTTGGCTAGTGACTGGCACATGAAACTCTTCTGGACAGTGTTTCTTTAGAATGCTTTACTGGGTTGGGAAATATACCCTTGAAGTTAATTGTGTTGTAGGACCTTACTTTTAAGCAAGAGTGAAATATTACATGATGTTGATAACAGTTTTAATTTCTTTACTCACCGTAGCTAATGAAACAGCTTAAATTGAATTCTCAGAAGGAATTCATTTCTTAAATCATCCTTTTAAATTGTCTGAAATATGACTTACATGTAACAAGTATGCCAGGATAGGAAAAAAGATGTGGTCTGAGTTTGTAGCTTCGTGACCTTGAGCAAATCAGGCAGTTTCAGGAAGTCCCCAGGGAGCCCGGGAAACAAGGATAATGAGTTGTCAATGCATAAAGATCAAGTGCGGATATGAATACAAAAGCCCTTTATAAATCTGAAACTTTAAACAAATGCTAACTATCATTATAATCATTTCTACATTTCCAGTTACATGAATGAAAAGAACAATATAATTTCTGTAGAAATATTTGAGACTGTCTGAAGGAAATTTCACAGATAAATCATGGGGATTTATCTAGGGTTACTGAAGAGAAGTGTATATCCAGATAAAACATTCATCTGGGAATTATTAGATAATCTATACTTTATAATTCAGACACAAATATTTTGTTAATTGTTTGAAAATTCTTGTCTCATCTCCTTTTTGCCAAATGAAGGGCATTTATTTTGACTTCAGATTTAGAGATAATAAGCTTAGAGCTGCCACTTAAAAGCATATTAAAACTTCAGGACATTTTACACCATGCTAATTTAATGGTTTATTAGCTTACTTCATTTAAGATTACAGAGAACTAAAATGATCTTTGTGAAGTGTTGATCTAATCTCATTCCACAATGAGGCTTAATTTCTGCCTAGAAGGCAAACAGACCTTTAAACATGGAAATTAAAAGAAACAAACTATTATATGTCAGTAGTACTAAAACTTAAAGACAAAATGCAGTATATGCACAGAATTGAAAATTAATGTAGTTCTCTTGCCCAATGTTTTACTATTACTCCAAAACATACAATATTATTCATCACAGATTATCTTCAATGGAACATGACTGTATTCTGTTTAAATATATTTACTTCTCTCTCTGTTATCAGACATGTAAGCATTTCTCATAGCTGAAGCACATTTTTCATCCATTTGTGGATTACTTAGGTAAATGAAATTGCTATAACAAATAGATCTCACAATTTTGGTTGCTTTTTACTTGTCTGTGAATACCATCTCTCCACAAAGCACTTCATGAATGTTGAATACTTCTGGGTTGGGCTTCATCTCCTACTATTTCAAAATTCCTGAATGAGCCAAGGGAGATAAAAGATGGAAGAAGCATCCAAGCAAAATAGCTACCACTCACATTTCAGTGGTAAGAATTAATGACATGACTCTCTTTCTATGCAGAAGAAAGCTGGGAAATACAAATGATGGCTTAGTCACTGGATCAGAATATATCTATTATATAAAAGGGAGGCAGATTTTGATGAACAGTTAGTTCTCTATGCTACAGAATGGATTTGAAAGTAAAAAGGAGTTTTAAGTTAAATATGATGAAGATACCTTAGTCCTTTTTCCACTGCTCTAGTCAGTATTTCTTTCCAGCCTACCTCTATTTATTTGTAATACCATAGAACCTACAGTATGACTCTCTACCAGTGACTCCAGTTGCCACATTAGGCTAGGATTCAAATACATGACCTTTATTAATTTCCTGGACTGCATTCTGATATCTCCAGACTTAATTTTAGACTTGCTTCAAACTGATCCCAGGACCACTGTCTCCCACTACATTTTCATCATCTATGGCATCCACCTCTTGATGCACACCCACTTGTTCTCTTCTACATCCCCTTTCAGCACTTTCTTACAGATTATCTCCATTTCTTTGTAATTCCCACCAGTTCTCAGAAACACTCTCTACCAGGGGTTCCACAGCTACCACACTTGATTAGCATCCAAAATGGCAACAACAACCCAAGAATGGAATACCCACTCAAAGAAAACAACACCAGGAATCTTTGCTAAGAAACATTTCAAATATCATAATACAATAGGAAAGAGTCCAGTGCAAAAAACAAAAATTGTGAACAGCTATGACAGTATACAGCCTTCAGAAGCCAGGATTCCTATGGCAACAGGCCCTGAGAAAGGCAATCTAACTGAAGCATGAGATGAGACCTTTAAAACAGGAATTATGAATGTATAAAACATGTTATAAATGTTTGTTTACAATTAAAGTAGGATTTGCTGCAGAGATGAATACTCTGCATTGATTTGGATCTTGATTTATTTATACAAATTTAAGTTTAGTTTTGTTATATTTATATTTCTGCTCTTAAGATATTGTGTTTGTTCAGTTCATTTAAAATGTAATATATAATTAAAAATAGAGATTAATAGATAGATATTTATAAAAGTCAAACTTGTAGTCATGTTAGTTAAGTGTTCTAGATATACAGAGATATATTTCAGATGGATAGTTGTTCTTTAATCCTTTCAAAGACTAACAGAATATGGCATTTAAAATGTTTTAAGAATTTAGGGCTTTTCATGACAGTCAGACACATCTGTTCCTGGCAATACCAGTCTACTTCAAGAGGATGATGGGCTTCGAAGAGACTCCTTATGGAGTTTGTTAGCCATTTGGGCAAGAAATTGCTCTTTCCTGGACTATGTGATGTTATTCTGTATGAACTGGACATGGAGGATCCACAGAAAAATTGATGCTGAACTTGCCTAAAGGTGAGATGTTACTTTGGGGTTCCTGCTTCATGAGAGAGTCTGCCAGACATTCTTCAGGACACAGAAGAAAGTCACTGACAAACTGCCAATATAGGTAGAACTGTCTATAAAATATCCTGCTACAAGGAAATATCTGCCAGATACTATGAGCCTATAGGTTGAAGATAGATGCCCCAATGTTACAGAAGAACTCTGGGTAACTGTACAGCCAGTGAGATGTCTCTATCAATTTTAGAGTTTTGGAAGTTGGTTGCAATGCACATCTTGTCTACTTAGGTAATATTATATCCTTCTGGAGTCTTTGATAGAATTGAAGAATAGGTAGTTATTATTTTAGTTTTCCTTATTTGTGATAAAAGATAAAGTAGGTATAAATATTGTAACTGTAATTCTTGCTTGAATATTTTGGTGTATGTAATTTTGCTATGTTAAAGTTAAAACTTTCCTTTTTATTTTGACAGAAAAGTGGAGGTGATGCAGGATTCCCCTCTATATGCTGTGAATAACATTTGTTAATAAAGAAGTTGCTTTGGGCATATTGTAGCGCAGAATAGGGCAAGACAGGAATTTCAAGCAGAAAGATGTAGAGACAGAGTAGGCAGAGTCAGAAAGAAGCCATGTAGCTGCTGCAGAAGAAAGATATCAGATGACACATAGAACCTTACTAGTAGACCACAACCACATGGCAACACACAGATTAACAGAAATGAGTTAATTTAAGATATAAGGGCCCACCCACTGAGATGATGGGGCTGATCTAATGGGAGCTTAACAAGGCCATCTGGACTGGGACTGATGGAGCATGTGATCAATCTGGACTCTCTGAAAGTGGCTGACAAGGAGAGCTGACCTCAGAGCCAAGGACAATGAAACTGGGTTTTGATTCTACTGCATGTACTGACTTTGGGGGTGCCTAGTCTTTTTGGATGCTCACCTTCCTAGACCTGGATGGAGGGGGTAGGACCTTGGACTTCCCACAGGACAGGGAACCCTGACTGCTCTTTGGACTGGAAAGGGAGAGGAAGGGGAATGGGGGAGGGGGAAATGGGAGGAGGGGAGAAGGTGGAAATTTTAATAATAATAAAAAAATGGAAAAAAAACCCAACAAATCTTTAGAATAAAATATGACTGTGGAAATTAAAAAGATATAAGTGCTAGACAATAAGAAATTTGAGGTAATAGGCCGAGCAGTATTATAATAATACAGTTTCTGTGTGATTATTTCGGGTCTGGGCAGCTAAGAAACAAACAAGCAGCCTCAAACTACAGTGGGAGACTTCAACACCTCACTATCATGAATAGACAAGTCATTCAGACAGAACCAAAACAGAGAAAACTGGTTCTAGCTGACATAATGACTGTAATGTACCTAATAGATATCTACAGTACATTTCACCAAAATACATAAGAATATACCTTCTTCTCAGCATCTCATGGTACTTTCTTCAAAACTGACAATATACTCTTTCACAAAGCAAGTCTCAACAGATGTAAGAAAATTAAAATACTCCCTGTATCATATCAGACCACCATGAATTAGAGCTGGATTTCAACAACAACAGAAACAATAGAAAACCTACAAACTTATGTGAAGTAAAAAAAAAATCTCTAATGAATGACAACTGGGGAAAGAAAGAAATAAAGAAATTAAAGACGTCCTGGAATTAAATTACTCTAAAGATATAACACTGCCAGATATAAGGTGTACAGATGAAGTGGTTATAAGAAGATAGCTTGGCTCCATATGGTTTAGTACAGAATTCAAGAAGATTTCAAAGAAAAGATAATACCAATACTTCTCTTATTGCTCAAAATAAAAATGGAACATTTTCAGATTCATTTTATGAGAGCACAGTTACCCTGATACAACACAAACTACACAAAGACTAAACAAAGAAAGAATTATAGAGCAATTTCCCTTATGAGCATTGATGCAAAAAATTCAATAAAATAGTGGAAAATCAAAGCCAAGAAAACAACAAAAAGATCATTCACTATAATCAAGTAGACTTTATTCCAGAGATACAGGAATGGTTCAAAACATGAAATATGCCAATGTAAATCCACCAGATTAAAAAAAAAAAACAAAAGGAAAAAAGCACATGATCATCCCACTAAATGCTGAAAATGCCTTTGACAAAATTCAACACCCCTTCACAATAAATAAAGGTCTTAGAGAAATCAGGGTTACAATGAACATACATAAGCATAATAAATGCAATATGCAGCAATCTGACAGTCAACGTCAAATTAAACGGAAAGAAACTTAAACCAAACCATCAAAATCATAGACAAGACTGGGTTGTCCACTCTTTCCATAGCTACTCAATATAGTACTTGAAATTTGAGCTAGTGCACTAAGACAACTAAGGGAAATCAAGTGGATACAAATTGGAAAGGAAAAAGTCAAAGTGTTGCTATTTGCAGATGATCTGAGAAGTGACAACAAAATTCTACCAGGAACTTGTACAGCTATTAACAACCTTCAGCAAAGTGGCTGGATAAACAATGTACTCAATAAACCAGTAGCCTTCCTATATACAAATGATAAATGGGCTTAGAAAGACATCTTAGAAATGACAGACTTGATAATAGCCATAAATAATATAAAATGTCTTGGTTTAACTCTAACCAAGCAAGTGAAAGACATGCATAACAAGAACTTCAAGTCATTGAAGAAAGAAATTGGAGAAGGTACCGGAAGATGGGAAGCTAGTGCAGAAATTCTTACAGTGGTCTACCAATGACTGGTCCAGCTTGAGACCCATGCCCTGAGTGGGAGTCCAGAGGGAAAGTACTCAGAAGCAGAATACTCCATCGACTTAAGAGTGAACCAAACATGATTGGGATAAAAACAACAAAACAGTTAATGAAATGATTCTTAATAATTTTTGCTACACTCATAGATTGTTGTCTAGCCCTATTGTTATCATAGAGGCTTTGACCAGCAACCAATGGAAACAGATGCAGAAACCTATAGCCAAAGTCAAAAGTTAGGCAGAGTTAGAAAAATTGTACAGAAGAGGAGGAAGGATTATAGGAGCTAAAGGTGTCAAGGACACCATAAGACAACCCACAATACCAACTAACCTGAAAGAGTCTGCAAGACATTCTGCAGGATACAAAAGAAAGTGACTGAACTGTCTTTGAAATTTCCTGCTTCATGGAAATGTCTGGTGGATACTATGGGCTTGAAGGCCGAAGATGAATGCCCCAATGGTACAAAAAAACTTTGGGTGACTGTACAGGTAGCAAGAGGTCTCTGTCATTTCTAGAGTTTGGAAGTTGCTTATTTCTTGTTTAC
>LOEQ01005481.1:101910-128620 GCA_001685075.1 Bramus lutescens | reverse complement strand
CACACACACACACACACACACACACATTATTCCAATAATAACAGCTTTGGAACTCCAAATAACTCCAAAGTATAACACTCAGCACAATAAAATCAATCATTCATAAAGGGAATATAGATAAGTGCTTTATTGACTAATGACTCAGAAATTAAATTATGACTTTCTAATATATTTGTTGCTAATATTATTAACTATTGCTAACAATATTCTAATCTAAACAAAAAATAACCAAGAGAAAATGAAACAAGGGGTTTTAAAACTATCTTACTAACATAAGTCACATAATTTTTTTGGCATATTTCCTTGTGAAATTCAGTCGTCTTCATGGAACCAGCAGAAGGAAAGTAAAGGATAATATGCCATTAATATTCCATATACATAGTGTTTCAGACTATATAAGTCATGTTTATAGGAGTCTTGCATATCCCCTGAAGCTCATAATAATATTTAAGCCCTAATTTTCAAATTTAATACTGATTTCGCTGTTAAAAAATTATCAAAAGTATTTTTACACACAATAATTTAAATTATTGTTCATACTGAAATAATTTTGTTCTCTAGTAAGATGAACACATGCAAACGTGTGCACATATACACACGGAAACATACATTTTAACATTTTGTCTCTAATTTAGTAGACTTCTCTAAGTGAAATATCTGGTTTTTATATTTTTTTTACATATTTTCCCTTTCAAACCAATTCCATTTGGGAGGCTCTGTATTTTTATATGTACATATTTATCATTCTCATAAGACTTTGATATACTGAAGAATTTTGTACAACTGAAACTAAAATGAATTTATTTAAGATATATTTCACGTTACTTCTAAGTATTTAAGAATAATACATTTATTTGAGATGCATTTGTCTTTCCTTCTAAATATTTTTTGAGTAGGTTTCATGTTATTTTAAAGTAGTCACATTTATTTTACAATATTTTATTGGTAATAAATCACTGAATCTTTTCCACATCTGTTATAAATCTAATATGGAACACATACCCTAGAGGATTTATAATAATGTAAATACAAAGTATCATTTCTTGTGAAGAGTCATAGAAATGAAAAATGAGCACATAGAAAATGTTAGATATAAACTAATACAGTATACTTTTCTCCAGGTTAGGCCAATTGAGCTCACCATTACCACACACAAGCTTGACCAATGTAACAAGAAATGGCAAAAGTGCAATAATAGTATTGTGAATCTGACCCAGAATACATAGTTTAGTGCTGGGTGTTGGGCACAGTGGCACATGCCTTTAATCTCAGGCAGAAGCAGGCAGATGTTGGTGAGTTTGAGGACAGTGTAATCTATATAGTGAATTATAGAACAGCCCAAGCTATGTAGAAAGACCCTCTTTCTCCCCNAGAAGAAGAAGAAGAAGAAGAAGAAGAAGAAGAAGAAGAAGAAGAAGAAGAAGAAGACAATGATCGTGACAACAAAGAAGAAGGAGGAGGAGAGTAAATAATGACAGAATATCAAAGTAAAGGAATGGAAAGGAAACAAAGAGAAGAAAAGAATAGAAAAGAATACATACTTGACCGGAACGCCTGAACTCAAAAACTCATAGCTGCAGTGGGTACCTACAAAAGACCTACATAAGGTCAAGACATTCAGCATTCTTGCAAGCAATGAACACCAGTTACAAGTCCCCATCTTTAGCTGAAGAGCTATTGATTGGTTACTTCAGGGGAAGGGAGTGTCAGTTTTCTTTAATAATATGGTCCCTGGTAGGTTAACTATACCCACATGGGTGGCTCTATACCCATGAATAGATAGATACCATAAATTGTATACAGTGGATTGTTTACCAAAAAGAGGATTTGAAACAAGGAACTGTTAAGGGTCAAAGATGGTTCTCAGAAAAATTAGATGGAGAGTGAGGTGAATATGATTAAAATATGCTGTATGAAATTTTCAAACAATTTCTCAAATTTTTTTTAAAATAACAGAAAAACACCTAGACCTCAAAGTTGTTATTTTATCTCTAGGTGATAAATATAGGGATTACTGAATGGTTTTAAGGATTCACACCTTCATACTTGAATTTGAAAGGATACTGTACCATCTGGGTAGACATGTGTTGGAGAGAAGCAGAACTGAAATTCTAGAACCCAGGTGAGAGATTAGAGTTTTGAACCTAAACAGCTCTCTTTCTTTTAGTTTGTGGAACTGAAATTGAGAAAATTAGGCATTTCAGGGAGAAAATACAAAAAAATCAACTGAATGGTTATATGGTATTCAGAATCTTGCTTTATTTACCTAAGTGTATACCAATTGTATTAAATAAGTAATGGAACCAGGAACAGGTAAAAGAATTTAATGGGGAGATGACATATTCCATTTACTATTTATGCTGGAAGCACCTGTAGGAAATGTAAACATAGAGATTTAATAGACATTTGCATGTTCTTATAGAGTAATCAGAAATATTACCCGCATTAAAATTGTATTCTAAGGGATATTAATATAGAAATGATAATTGAATTCGACGGTGAGATTTCTAAGCAGGGCTCACAGGGGGCTCACCATGACTGAAGCAGCAAGCATGGGACCTGCATAGATTTTCACCAGGTTCGCTGTGTGTATTTTATGGCTGTTAGCTTGGTGCTTTCACTGACTCATTGCCTTCTCTTAAGACAGTTTTCCTCCTATTGTGTTGCCTTGTCCAGTCTTGATATGAGGTCTTTTGCCTTGTCTTAATGTATCTTCTTTTGTCCTGTTGGGTTGCCATCTCTTGGAAACCTGCTCTTTTCTGAAGGGAAACAGAGGTGTGGGTGGATTTGGAAGAGAGAGGAGGTAGGGTAAGCTGGGAGGATTGAAGGAACAGGAAACTTGGGTATACAACTCCTGAACAGGAATACATCAGGAAATTGTGGTTGGGATGTATTGCGTGAAAGAAAAATATCTTTTCACTAAAAAAAGAATAAACTACATTTTGACCCATTAATTTTAACATTTTTGATATTCAGAATTTTGAGCTGAAATATGAGTAGATCATCTAACAAACATTTTCAAGTCAGGGGTTAAAATTAGAAACTTGTGTAGTTACTTAATGTTACCATTTAACAGAAAACCTGCGTTTTCGTTTTGTAAATAATGATAAAAAAGGGATTTAATTGATCTTTGTATATTAAAATATATTTTCCAGAAAAAAATATAATAATAAAATTTATGGTAGCACAGTATGATTAGAATAAGTTCACCCCTTAAGTGGAGCAATATCAGGAACAGAGTCAGTAAGATGAGCAGACTGGGCACTAAATGTCACAGACATTGTTGGCCAGGTCAAGGAAATGAAGCTATTTGAAAAGCAGAGAAGAGTCATTGGAGCATTTGTGAATTTTGATGCAGGATTTAAAATAATTCATTTCTATCAATATTTATATTATGCTTATAGGAATAAGAGTGAGAAAACTTAGCTACTGTTTATTTTATTTGTCTAGAATTTTCAGTATTTACTTCAATTCCTACAACATTTTAGTAATTCCATGCCTACAAAATGACTGGAATTATACCCAAAACTTAGGCATTAAAAGGTATTCTCCAACCCCTAGATCAATGGACAAATTTATAAGTGTTATATTCAGAAAAAAGACAGTATGTAGCCTGAATACATAAAAGAGGATAAGAAAAAGAGTATGTGATAATAGCAAAATAATCATACAATGTTGCAGGTGTGCATTATATGTGCATGTTTTGGGTATAGTGTCCATTCTCCTTAAGCCTGTTTTCTTACCTAAAATTTAGAACAATAGAGCTGCTGAGACTGAGAAAATCATAGTAAAACAGGGAAAATAGAAATATATTTTTCAAGGAAAAATGAACAAAGAACAAGAAATAGCATAAACAGTGTTTACAAAATGAGTAATAGGCCTTCAAGATATGAGAGTCATTCTGCTTTTAGGTTACTGTCTGCTAAGCTTACCTCCTGTCCTTCCTTTACTCTTGAAAGATATCTTTAATTTATAAAGATGTTGGAGTGGAAAAGTTGACATAAATGACATAAAAATTGTTATGTACAAAATGAAAATTAATTAAAAATTCCTCCCATGGGTTGAAATTGTAGTTTTCAAAGCCATATTATAGTCTTATCTCATTGGATATTCAAATGTTCTTACAAGAACAGTGAGTAGGTACACGCTAATTTTACAAGTGAGGACACGAAGACACAGAAAAGTCAATGACTTTCTTTAAATCATATAGTTAGTAACTGATGAGACTTGGGCACAGTATTATCCACTGAATCTGTGTCTTTCCACTTTCTAAAGTACACGTTATCAATGAAACCTCACAAACTGATTATGTCATCAGGAAATTAAACTAATCCATTGATCTCTATATCCCAAGATCACACTCTAAAAGCTTATATATCCCAAATCTAAGGCCCTAGAGGACTCCTCTATGAGCAGGATATTTAAAGCAAGTACAAAATAGACTCTAACAGAATTCAAATAAAGGGCTTATCATATTATAACTCATTATAAATGTGTGAGAGATATAAAAGAATGCATATTACTTTAAGAGGAAGCATAAAATATATTCACATAATTTATAGTAAAATGACTTATATAAACACCCTGTAGTATAAACCCATAACAACAAATATGATTTTAACATAAATAGATACCATTTAGTTACATGAATATAAATAGTATAGGTATGCTATTTTATTTAAGATCATTTAATGGCTATGGTACAGGACTTTGGTATGGTTCCCCTTTTCCCAGATTTGGTTGCTTAGTAGTTGTCATCCTGGACCATACTATAGTTCAATTTGGTTATAATTGACCTATGACTCAAGCATGAGGTCATTGGTGTAACTTCATAGGACTATACACATATGAATGTAGAAATTCTCCTCTATATTGGAAACTCATAGGGTGGTGTCACTGAGGATTGTCTTCTTTTTTGCCTCTCTCTGTGTCCTGTTTCATGAAAGTTTTCTCTATTAGTTTCACTTAAAAGTGGTGTTTTCTTTCATGAAGAAGGAAATAATCTCATAAATCACATATTCTGGCTCCCAGTTTTGTTATTGGTTTTTGATTTTGAGCCTGACCTCAAGTCTAAGCTAGTGAAAATTTGAAAAAGTGCTGTAAGAATGAATATTTCTCATTACAGAGGAGATAAGAACTTTCAAGTCAGAGACAGAAACAGGAGGAAAGAAGATAATTAGGTACTAATGGGTTTCTGAAAATACTTCTGTGGCATTGTTTCATGAGCTGAAAGAGCAGAGGCAGCTTTCTCAAATCTAAGGTCTTGAAGTTCAATCAGGAAGTAGTCAAATGAAACATTGTCCCTGGAGAATATAGTATAGTCTGAAGAATAAAATAACCAGTCATGCTAGGGATACGGGTCTTGCAGGGCTTGTAGTTTTTATTTTGAAGTTAGAACATAATTATATCATTTTCATTTCTCTATTTCCTCTCTCAAACCACTCCTATCCATGCCTCATGCCCTTGCTCTCTCTCAAATTAGTGGAGACTGGCCTCGTTTTCTGTAACTGTTGCTAAATATATTAGCATAATTTGCTTAGTCTATATAATGTTACTTGTATGTACATGATTTCAGGAATACATCACTTGGTGCTGGCTAATTAATTGGGGGACTTTTCCTAGGAGAAAACTATTTTCTCCCACTCTCAACTTTCCATAGTGACCTGCAGCACATTGTCTAGGGTTGTGGCCTTATTATGTTTCTCCCTTCCATGTCAGTATACCTATTGGTGTTGGCCTTGTTTAGGTCCTGCTTAGGTGGTTATGTTGTTGAGACAATAATAATGGGTGAAATAGTAGCCTTCATATCTTGGAGATAACCAGCAGCTCCCTAAGTGAACTTAAGGGCTACTCAACAAGAGGGAAATCATGTCTGGTACTGAAAACCACTCAGGACTACTTAGACTATGGATCTTGGAGAACTTTCAGTGTCACATTACGGGATTAGTGTAATTTCTAAATCGTATTACAGATATTTAATCCTTACACTCACAGATAAGTGTACCTCCCACCTCTCAACATGCAAACTTCCCTATGCAACAGGAAGAGACCATTATAGAAAACCACAACTGATTAAAGCGAAACATTGTCTTTGAAATAGGAACCCACAGCTATCTTTGGTTTGAAATTTTGTTGTATTTATAAGATTTGTTAATTATTTTAATGTACATAGGCATGTCTTGTGAGTTTAGATGAGTTATTTGTGTGTTCCTGTCTGCAGAACACAGAAGGGGTCAGATCCCTTGGATCTGGAGCTCTGATTTGAAGCTCCTTTGAGAAGTCTGACATGTGTTCAGTAAACCAAACCTGGATCTTCTGTAAAATCACTAGTGCTCTTAACTGCTGAGCCTTCATTGGGCATGCAAACTTAATCTAGACTGGGAATCAGAGATTTGAGCAGATGCTTAAGGGTGGAAATTCCCAGACCCAAAATGGTGACAAAATTGTGCATCCAGGAGATGATGCTACACACAAACATGGACAGCATACATATTTTATAAAACTTAGTAACTTGAATGCTTATATTGAAAGAAAAAAGGAAGGAATAATCTTATTGGAAAATAGATGAAGAAAACCTAGGAAAGACATAGTTACATTTTCTCAAAGTTCAAGAAACAAAAAGTAAGAGAACTTTAAGTTTGCATTCCTTGGGTACATTTCCCTCAAATTTGAGTGTAAGACAGTCCTTTTGAACTGTAAAATCAAGTAGAATCTTCTCTTCCTTGATGACATATGTTCTATTTAACATTTGTTTTCTCAAAATAGACCTCTTTTTCGCCCACTTCAAAAATCTGCCAATGTAGGACCCCACCCCCCACCTTTCCTTATGTTCTTAAGTGTTGTAAGGGATGCCTTGGCAGTCATGAGCTCTCTAGGTGGTACCAATTCAACCCGATTCAGAGCCCAGGCAGTAACTGCGGTTTGATACAGAAATGCCTTAAAAGCCCATGATTCACCAAATTCATGAAAAATTCCCTGCTGCCTTAAAGTGAGATAGCATTACATCATCATGTCTTATTGTTGCTTGTGCTCTAAGATACATGCTCTAATGCCTATGTGCTGCTTATGTGTATCCCCTCAGTTTTCTTCCTTTTCTGCCTACCTCTTTGAGGGGTGGCGTATTTTCTGCAGAGTGGCTGCTCTTGAGCCACAGCTCTACTTTCAAATAGTGAATCTCATTTGTATCCTCTGCATTCATCATTGTCTCATCTTTACTTGTTTTGTCTTTGGTCACTATTATTGGTTGATGGTTTCTAACACTTTACATTTTACATTGTAATTAGCCATAAACAGATTCTAACAAAACTTTGGGAAAACAGTGTATTAGCCAGCGGTGGTGGCATATGTTTTTAATTCCAGCACTAGGGAGAGAGATGGCAGGTGAATATCTGGCATGCAAGGCCCGCTTGCTCTACATAGTAAGTTCCAGGACAACCAGAACTACATAGTGAGAGAAATAAACAAAACAATAAGAAGTAACACAGTATATTTCTTAGGAATATGTAAGATGTGTAAGTCAGAATAATAATGCAGGGATTGTGGCAGAATGACGTTGAACAGATTATGCTTGTAGCTAGCATTCTCTCTAAATAAAAACATACTTAACAGCAAGTTAACTTCCAGTTATTTGCTACATACCAACCACTGTGCTAGGTGTTCACATCTTTTATATTAACATTTGTGATAATTTGTAAAATAATTATTAATATGCAATATTTAGAATTTAAGAAGTAGAGGTTTGTAGCATGCAAAGTCAACATGACAGTGGTATAAAAGCCATGGATTAGAAATTCATCTATTAAATGTCTATGATTTTGGTTATTATACCCGACTTGTTTCAAAAATTCTAATTGATGATCAAATATTGTATAGTATGAAAAGGTTTTATTAGTCATTTCTTGATATAGTAGAAATATTTACTTTACTTAATAAGATTTGCAAATATTTTAGAAATCCCTAACATGCAAATAGGCCACTGCTTTCAATACACACTCACCAGCAATACCTGCATTAGCATGTGAGTTCTAGTGGTGCATGTGTGTGTGTGTGTGTGTGTGTCATTAGCCAAAAGAAGGTAGAGGAGAAAGAAACAGAAGATAGAGGGAAGTAGTTGTGTGTTTGACGAGTGGTTAAGAGCACTGCCTGTTCTTCCAAAGATCCTAAATTCAATTCCTACCAACCACATGGTGGTTCACAGTCCTCTGTAATGAGATCTGGTGACATCTTGAGAAAAAGACCTGGTCAGTTGTCTTCATCAACTTAGACTGGGAAATCCAATATGGACACATTCAACAAAACTTCACTGGCTGCCCTTGCATGCTTCAGCATTGCCAGGGCATAAATTTCATTTCATTCAAATTTCAGAATGCCATATTTACCAAAATCAACTATGGAATCTTAATAGTAACTGGAATAAATGAATTTTCAGTTTAATTATTGCACAGGTTGTTTACAGATAAATGAAGAAATGAAGTAGTAAAGTACACCTTGTTTAAAATGATAGAAAATAGTATTGGTTAGATTAGTACATTTTAGAGTAAAGGTCATTTCTCATATAAAATCTAAAATTGCCGATATTTACCAAGCAGATATTGTTTGTTGAAATGTCCTCAGAGATTAAAATGAAAGGTGATATAAACCTTAGTACATTTATTTATTCACGTCTTTATTTTTGCAAGAGAAATACATGTCAGCCTCTGGTTACAGCTCACTAGGTAGTGACTTTCGCTAAAATGCAATGAATTCCATATGTTCACTAAGCATCATGAGAAATTTTGCTGAACCTTTAAAAAACTAGTCATGCAATTTCCAAATCTGAAAGGCACCTACGGAGTGAATAGAATACCTGCATGTTTTTCTTTGCAGCGAACAAAGAGAAAATCATCTTTTCACTTGGATTAATGCATAAAAGTTAACCTTCCATAAGTAGTTAAAACAGATACTATGAAACCAGTCTTATTAGATGAACACAATGTGTGGATTGTATTACCTGAACTAAAACATCTCTTTACTAAAACAAACCTAGGACGGAGAGTCATTTGATCCCTTTTAGGTATGGAGAGCCTGAGGCTTAAGAAAGTCATACTAATAGTGCTCTAATCTTTTTATAATATGATTGGTGATTTATTAACAGGCATTTTCAGAAGGCCCTGTACTCAACATTCATATCTACTAAAAAGAAGAACATATTGACAAGGGAAATTCCTAGACTTATTTCTACTATACATAGTTCAATGTTTTAAAGCATTTATACTTTATTATATTACATATATAATATAGTTAAATAATATATGGGATAATATTTAAAATATTATACTTTAAAATGTCATTTCTATCATTCCTTAGTTGTTATCTTTATCAAATTTTCTCTGTTATATGAAAAGATGAGATTTTGAATCAGATGCTCTAAGTGGAGGCATGTTGATAGGTAATTAGAAATGGACCCATCTGCTTCATCTGGCTCTCATATTTTGCCTATTGGCTTTACTATTCTGTCTACTCTGTGTTCCTCAGTACCACATAAAATATCATTTTCTTCAGAAACCAAAGTCACAGTCTTTTTATCTTTTCATATAAAGTTTCAGTATAAATTTGGAAAGCCAAAGTAAAATAATACTTGGCATAAGACACCCATACAAA
This sequence comes from Bramus lutescens, assembly GCA_001685075.1. Taxonomy (NCBI): domain Eukaryota; kingdom Metazoa; phylum Chordata; class Mammalia; order Rodentia; family Cricetidae; genus Bramus; species Bramus lutescens. Next base: position 118,981 of record LOEQ01005481.1, on the reverse strand, counting down.
AATGATGTGTTGAAAAATTTTAAGTAACTTCTAAAATGCAATTTTAAACAATTAATTCAAATAAATAAATGAAAATATTAATATTATTTCAAGCTAACTGAACTCTTGGATTAACTTACTGGGAAGGAATTATACTCATACACAGCTTCTTACAACTGATAAATATAAACCTGTCTGCAATTTTGACAAAAATGGCAAAAAATTAACTGGAAATTATTCATAACCATAAAAATGCACATGCTGAGGTTCTTAATAATGGAAACTCTTGATCCATATGTTGTTATTCCCTAAATACTGAGTAACTTACATAAATGAAGATTAAATATAATTTTTGCAGTATGTCGAACATAGGCAATAACTTGCCTACATTTATGATAAAGAATTCAGCCTCAGATATAGCATTTCTGCTTTTGTCTTAGAACCAATAAAATGGGGTTAAGAGAAAGTGACCATTGCATTGCCTCTTACTAAACCCATGACATCAGTAGAAGAGCATGGATTTCGTCAACGAAGTTTACATTTTCTATTAACTTGTTCCTTATACAGGTAATTAAACATTAAAGGTCTCATCTTGAGAGTTTCATCTCATTTTTAGCCTTTATATTAAAACTCACAGGCAGGAAGGGGAGCAGAGAAAAATGTAGAGCTCAATAAAAATTAATAAAAAATAAATAAAATTCACCGGCATATTATCAAATTTATCGAAGCTTTAAATTTTTAATTAAAATTTTCAAAATAAAAATGAAGTAAAAGGAGAAACCCAATTCTAAAATGTTCATTAAATTTCCCCTTTATGACACTTTCTAGGTTTGTTCTGTTGGTTCAAAAACAAAAAACAATATGTTGAGATTTAGGGTTCGACAAAAGAAGGCGTTATTAGCAAGACAGGCAGACAAGGCACGCATATTTTATGCCGATTTCGAGGAAGAAGGTTTTATTTTGGGGGGTAGAGGTGGTCCTTTGAGAGATGGTGTTTCTCTGGGAAACCCTGGCTGTCCTGGAACTCTCTCTATACACCATGCTGACCTAAAACTCACAGAGATCTGCCTGCTTCTGAGGACTGAGTGCTGGTATTAATGGTGTGCACCAAGACTGCCAGGTGTAGTAGTTCTTGCTTTGAATTTCTGTTTCTTAAATGTGGAAGAAAACTTGTGTTCTATGCATGAAGAGTCCCTGTGAAAGAGCTTGCCTCTGGTTTGTCCCGTCTCTAACTTGTACTCTTCCTCCTACTACCTGTGGGAAATTGATTTGAACAGATGGTTTGGTTTCATATTTAATTTACATTTTTCTGCACAATTCCCTAGTGTTTAATACAGTTTTCATAATATCATCACGCTTTGGTTTTTATAGTCTAAGAAAAATGATCCAGAAGAAATTAATGACAGTACTTACTTCATTGAAAGTTTACTGAAATGCTGAAAAAGATCATAAAATGCCAAGCAGTGACCACTCAGTAGTTAGAGCTTCAAAATGGAGAGGTTTTTATTTTAAAAACTGAGGGTTCATATTAACCTTTTATTTCGGTGAATCCTCTATCAAACATTGCAAAAAATTATTTGATTACTAATACCTAATTATGATGTAGTAAATACTAATCTACGTATAAGGATTTATGGACACGTGGAGAGACTAAAAATTAATTTTTAGCATAAGTGAAATATCTCTAATGATAAAAACTATTTTTCAAGATAAATTGATTTTATTATTAGAACACAGTCTTATTGTAGAATCATACTTAAAATACACAGATAATCTTTATATTTAAATAGTGCTAAAATAAATTTTCAAAATTTCTAAACTACAAAATGGCAGTTTGATGAGGTGGGAGATATTTTAATTCATTTGGTTTAAAGTTTGCACAATGTTATACATAGTTCAAAACCACACAATGTGTCCCATGAACAATTATGTCAATTAAAATAGATACTTAAGTATCAAAACATTGTCAAAATATTTACAGATACTTACACATCATATAGCAATCATTAACTAAAATATATATATACTTAAGGCATCATATGTTTTATTTTGGGGCTTGTTTTTTGTTCCTTGCCTTTCATTTTGAAGCCTTTATCATTTTTCTATTTCCCTCTTAGCAGATACTATTTAATACTGTAAGGTTCCTTACCATGGTTACTTTATAATACCCAGTTACAATGGTATTCCTGGAACAGCATATTCCTGTCTCAAACGCCAGGCCTGAATAGATCTTCATCAAAATGTATTTTCTCCAAAAAAATAGCATGCTTCATTCCTTTAGCTAACAGAGAGCTTTATACTAATATGAAAATCGGCCTTCTTTCTTAGCTTATTCTGAAGCAATACTTTTTTCTGCTAAGGTTTTCATATCATGTGTTTTATTTGATATCAAATATTCCTTTGGTTATTATTTATATCCTTTCCTGAAATATATGTTCCTCAAGAAATGAATCGAGTAATTAAATACTTGGTATTGACAATGAAACTTGCACACAGATGTGCATGTAATGGTTGAATGATAACAAAATGAAATGCTCATTAAAGTTTATGCTAAAGCTTTGATATCATTGAGCATATATGAATAGTCTAAGCATATAGTCTTACCATGTTGACAAAAGCTGATGAGTTTCCAAATAGTATTGAAAAATTATACTTCTGTGCATATGAAAAAGATGAATATAAATTTAAATACTTGACATGGATTTTGAAGCCCTACAAAGACAGACTATTTAACAATGATGTAATAGTTTATGGATATTCTTTCAAGACAAGAAGGAACAAAGAAGGGAACAAGAGCCACTACCGTGCTTCAAACACAGAACTGGGAATATCCAGTAACTACACAATGAAGTACATTAAAACCACGAGGATAAGAGCTGACAAATGGTGATGAAGGGACCTTAAAGTGAGGGACAATTGGAATTTGAAAGATGATTACACTTCTGTGCGCACACCCTTGCGCACACACATGTATACACACACATACACGCAAACAAAAGCACTTTGCATTCTCACAAAGAAAAATGCCATGTTCATGTGACTCGTGCATTTGAAACAAGTATTTAAATTTTTCCAAATGGAATTTTAAATAAAGATTTTACAGTAGAAGTTCATTGTTCTTGTTTTTATTTCTATTATCAAGGAAGTAGGTAATGTACGCATGTGTATCCATGAGTATGGAACAATATGAAAAAGCAAGAGTGGGGGTTAACACTAGTAAATATGCTGTTGTCGAATCACAATGGTTTGACAAGTCTGACAAGAAAAGTTTTCCAAGGCCCAAGGTATAACAAAACACTTAAAATTCTTCACACCTTCCCAGTATCCAATTTCTAGAAGCAGTCCTCATCCACAAGCATACTTTAAACATACACAGTGTACCACGGGAATAGAAATACAGAAGCATAAGTGATAGGTCAAAGTGATTTATATCACATATCAGTGAGCTATTTCACATCCCTTTACTTATATTAGCTCAGTAACTCAAAAATTGTTGCTTGGATGAACTGGAAAATGGAAGGTGTTGGACTTTAGTGATCAACGTTTAGCTGAGTATGGCTCTATATATGGAGACACTAGGATGATAAAAAGAAACTCAGAATGTCTGTATTATTGCTAAAATTATTATGCATAGTGCATCCTAAGACTAACAAATTTTCCATTTCCCATTCTTATCTAAAATTCTGTACTTTGACATAAATTAGCAATATACCATTTTTCACTACAGATAATCTCCTAGAACCTTTTCATTATTTTCCTACATTAAATGTTTATAATAAATAATATTTTCTCCTAATTAAATTAGAGTATAAAATTTATTCAGAAAATAATATATGTTAATAAAATAAATGTTCCGCTCCAGAAATGCTTCAATTAAAATCTGGATTATATTTCTGTTTTTTACAATATTAAGTAGGATCAGTCATTTTGTAGCATGGTCATGACATATTTTTGTTTCGCTTTACTTATTCCCAATCTAAATACCACATAATTCAACATAGATATTTTAGAAAATTATTTCATTCTTTAGAAGCCCAAGGTTTTTAAGTGTTCTTTCCTGGCAAGTGAAACTGAGATAAATCATATTAAGAAAAAGTGAAGTTTACAAATCACCAAGCTTAATAGTAGAATTACTACATAATTTGAAAATAAAATTTAACTGCTACATATACAATTTATCTAAATCAACAGCAACTATGTTTTATTCAAATCATTCTAATAATGCTAAGAAAAGAGAGTATTGATTAATTTGCCTGATTACTAAAATATACAATTGGAATTGGAAATGTGATACTCCTGTGTGGAAGCTATAGTTTGGATAAACACTGATGGATGTATATTTACACCTTTTGCGCTATAAGGAATGGCTTTGCAATTCAAATCTGTTCAAATCAACACTATCACAAAATTAAAGAAATAAATTAGATGCTATGCTCACATTTTAAAATTGTCTTACTAAATAGACTTTTTCATGTCACTACTATGCTTCCAACACAGAATTGGGAAAGTACAGTAAGTATACAATGAAGGACATTACAAGCAGAAGGACAAGAGCTGAGAAATGGTGATAAAGGGACCTTACAGTGAGTGATAATTGGTATTTGAAAGACAAGTTCAAATGTGTTATGCTCATATTTAAAAAATGGTTTACCAAACAGGTTTTTTCAATATCCTTTAAAATCTTAAGTTATCAGAACTATAAATTATGAATGTCCTACAAGAGATACAACACAATCAATTTCTTTGTATTCTATAAGAACAAGTAAAAGACTCATTTATAATCTTAACCAAACATGGCTTTTGGAGATAATTTGAATAATATATAAATATTCTAAAACTTCAGCTTCTATCTACATTGTCTCAGGCTGATTTCATCACAAAATTGCTAATTCTCCTTTGAAGATGAGAGAAAATATTTTTAGATGTAGGGTTAGACACATGTATGAACTCAAAATGAAACAAAGTGGCAGTTAATTTCCCCTCTATATTTATAACCCATTTCTTAGCATAAGCATACTTGGCAGTATTGTAGATGGCGATCAAATAATCCAATAATTAAGGAACATGCACATCCATAATCACTACCTCTTGGAAATTTCATTTTAAAATTATGTTTTTAATATAAAAGAAAATCATGATGGTGTTTCCTTGCTGTTCTACTGAATTATATTGCATTTATAGAATATAATTTTATTCTAAAAGATTATTTAAGCACTTTAGAAAATCAGAAAAACAACATATTTTATGAAGTCAATTAGATGCAATGCTAAATTTAAAGACTGACTATTTTCTTGACGAATAGGCATTTAAGACATGATAATAAGGAAAGAACATACAGGAAATCAATTTCTTTACAATTGCAGGACAATATTTAGAATTTTGTGCTACTTAACCCTATTTTATGCAGTTATATCTAATTTGACTTGTATGAAGTTTTGTGTTCTCTACTTAGCACTTCAAAATAAGGAAATACATCATTGTCTTCAGGTGAAAGAAAATAATTGAAATGAATGTAAAACAATTTCCTGTGCTTGTTTATATTCTCAGGTTGGGATTTAAGGAGTACAAGTCTCAGGTAGTCACAGAAAAGGAATGAAAGACAATAAGGATTTCAATAATATGTAGGATTTGTGATCATTAGAGATAGATCTTCTTTCCAAACAAACAACAGACACAAAGAAACACCATATATAAGGTAAAAGCACTCCTGTTGATATTGTTTTAAATTTCAGCTTTTTATTCATAAGATAAACCGTAGATGGTTATATGCTGCTCATAATGGTAACAGGAAATAAATTAGCCATACTTTTTAAACTGCTGTTCAGTCTCAAAGTGACCTTTGTTCTCACCAAATTTTCATTTTATTCCATAGAGTGTTCTATTGGTCATTTTCTTTATGTTGAGAGTTAGTGAAGTCTTGAGTGAAGGTGTATTGTTTGTCCATGTCCATGTCAAATACCTATACCTTGAACTCATGAGAGTTGCACATCCTCCTACCAATGAGGCTAAGAACGATGACAAAACTACATCTGCTCTGAGTGCAAATGTTGACAGTCTGTAGAAAATGTCGACCATATCTGTCACCTCTTGAATGTTTATATCCAAAAGATTGCTTCCCTACAGAGATAGATCCTCCCAACGTTAGCTAAACCAGTATCCTTGTTTAGCTGTATATAATACCCCTGTCTCCTTGTTTATCTGTATGTAATAATCCTTCCTCCTTAATTAGGCTGTATGCAACATTTCCTGTTCAGATGTATAGAATTAACATGCTGAGATCGCAGAGTGCTGCAACTTCTTCATGCAAGAGCCAAGATCATGTGACCACAGCTTTTCTGTACATGTGTCCGCTTTTTCTTTGCTCCTTTGTAGCCACTCACTAGTCAGGTGTTCGGCTCTCCAAGGCATGCAATTGTATGGCACATTTAGATGTTTAGATGTGAAGAAAATAATCCAAGGAAGAACAGTACCCAGTATGGTATAAAATTTGATGACATTGTGGCCTTAATACCCATACATAATCTATAGCAGTATACTCTATCTGGAGTCATTTTCATTGGTTTATTCAGGTCACTGTGAAACTTACTTGGTATTAATTGGGAAGGTGGGATCAACAACAATTAAATCTTATAACATTTTATAATAAAATAAATCAAAGAAAGCCATTAATTGGGAATCGATAGCAGCAATAGACCCAAATATTCACAGTACTTTGAGCAGTAGTGGATAAATTGTAATTGACATGAGCCTTGAATTAATGCACAGAATCCTATCTTCACTGTTTCAGAATACAAAGTGCCGAAGGAGAGGCCCAATGTTTCTTTGTAAAGATGAAGTTACTAAGAAAGGCATAGATTGTGAGTTTTATTTCCTAAAGAATATTTTCTTTAATCTCTTATTCATCTATTTATCATTGATAGTATTCTCTTTATAAAGTAATTTTAGGGGGGGACTTGCCTAACTGAGGAGACAGACCTCCCAGCTGCAACAGGACATGTTTGGAATCTAGATGCGTAAATCAGTGTTAAGAAGGAGCGCAGTGTTCAATGTATCTAACTGGATATGAAATAAATATTTTTGTTAAAGCAACCTTAACAGATATCTAGTCAATTTTTCTTGGGAAGTTTCTGACCACTTCTATATATACTCAAAATACCAAGGAGAATAAGTATGAGGAACATATTCCATATAGTGTGCAGAAACACTCGAGTTTGTTATTTATGACATGTGGTACTATTCTCTTAGGGCAAAACTGATATTTCACCTCAAAAAGAATTTAAAGGAAGGATATAAATCAGAAAAGCCCCATTACTCTCTCCATTGGCTTCTTCTCATTCTCTCTGTACTATGGCTGTCAAAACTCTCAACATTTTGTCCAAGTGTAATTTTCAATTAAGAGAGGCAATGTCATAGTCCGTGCCCTCTTTCAAGACACAGAAACTTCTCTTGCTTGCTAAGCAAGCTCTTGACTTTAGAATCTGTGGCGCTTTTTTTGAAAGATGTTTTCTGTATTCTAAGCCTCTTAACAGTGTACTTATTTTTTTGAGGTTTAGTTTTAATGGTGTCTCCTGGCACAGTTCTCTTTAACTGTACTTTTGTTAGCATCTGCACTTAAATTTCCTTTATAACTAGATTTTATTTTCATAAACATATGATTTATTTCTTTGGCCATGTCTCTCTTTCTGGTCTGGTAAATGCTTCCTAAAGGTATGATATATATCTCAATCTCCCTTAATACATATTTTAAAACACTCCATCTGCCAATATGAAAAAGAATTAAATGCACAGAGAAAAACAAATTATTTCCGGTGGACTTCTAAACCTATGTATAATGAGTGGTCATTGCTCACACATATCCATAATCAAGTATTATTTATGTGTATTTTAATACATGTGTTTGTTTAAGAAAGGAATCTTAGAGACAAAGAAAATGAACCACAGGCACAAATAAACATCTCTTTCTATTAAAAAAAATGAGTTCATCAGTGTACATTTTTTGCTTTAGAAGCCATTTCTCCTTAAAGAACTCATGATAAATGTTTGATAAAGCTACAATTAGCTGACTGGTTGCTCATATGCTTTCATATCCCTAAGGTCTCATATGGGACACTGCTGATGTTATGGAAATGGCCTATGGAAGGTTGAACTTTTGGTAAAGATGTATTTTGCTCTTTGTTCATTCCAGTCTCTCTGAAAATTAAGAGAAACCATGTTTTGTTTGCACTGAAAAATAAAAAGTTAAAACGGGGAGGAACAAAGAATAAGAACAGTCCAAAATGCAAAGAAAGTGATGCAGAGATACAATGGAAGTGAAAAAAATTGTTTCCAAAAATGAATCATCTTTTACAAAAACATTTGAAGAGAAATCTAGAAGAAGGTTGTTGTTTGTTCAAATCTGATATGACAGTGTCAAGAGTAATTTAAAGAAGCTGCTTATTTTTGAGAGAGGAGGAGGGGGTAATGAAGTTGGGTGGAGTGGAAGGGGGAATTATAAACAAATATACTGTGTATTTTTTTAAGTAAAACATTGCTCAATAGAGAAAAATCTGTGCCACTTATCAGAGTCAATATTGCCATATAGAAAATGAGAAGTTGAGGCTATATGGACCAAAAATTTCCTACTAATTATCTAAATCTAAGGAATCTACATTTGGATGTTTTTATAAGATCTTTTTATTATTTGGATTTAAATTGTTTGATATAAACCAACATCATAAGAGACTAGCAAAAGGCTGAAGTTTTAGTAACTGGTAATGACAGCAACAATACTGGAAATAAGCACATATGAAGAAATAAATACTACACAAGGGAATATGAGCTAAAGCATCAGATGTTATTATTAACAAGAATAGATACTAAACAGAAATTAAATATGTCATAATATATAGCAGGAAACAATATTATAAATTGGAGTATTATAGAATAGCTTTTAAAAATAAGGCAGACCACACTGTGCTTCTAATACCAAGAGATGTGAAACTAAAGAGGGTAAAATTGTAGTGTAAGTGAAATAAAAAATAATTCAAAAGTGTTCAGCATTTATAGAGACAAATCGGGAGGAGGCCAGTGCTAAAGGATAACCCATGGAAAGGGTAGGAGAAGATTGGATGCTCAAACTGGTATTGGAATATTTAATAAAAATGATATGATAATGTTCAAAGCATGAAATTAATTTTTCATTAGTCAAAGAACTACAAAATTAGGAGAATATAGTATCTTGATTATGTTATATAATACTTCTATTCATCATGCATATGGGTGCTGTTGACAGAGGAGGAAATAACTGGTTAGAATTTTTCTTTAATTTATGCAATCTTTCTCAGAAAAACTTGACCTCTGCACTGAAAAGCCACATCCATTAGAACTATTGATTACTTTCATGGTTATATAATTTGAGGGTCAATTACACTCAAGAGCTAATTTCTTTTCATTGGGCTCATGGATGCGCTATAAATGAGAGCTATAAAGTTCCTTCAAGAAATTAAAATGCTTAAGTGAGCATGCAATGTATCCACAGTGGGGTGGTTACTCTGTACTTCTCAGTGATTACACTTCAGCAGGAAAACCATAAAAACTAGTGAATGAGTTTGCAACCTTTTGATCTTGTGGAAAGCATTGTTGTCTACCATTACTGTTCAATTTTTGGGAACTACTGTCTTTAGCCTGCTGCCACTGACTTAATAATAACCACAATTAATCCTCATCTGAACCACAAGAGAGTAAGACATGAATTGTGCCAGGGGTTCTGGGTTGTTACTAAACTTAGTCTTAGTTTTCTTCTTGAGATATATATTGCCACCTAATTTGCCTGAAAGCAAGACAACCTTTCTAGAACATGCAGTAAGCAACGACAAATTTAACTGGAATTTAGTTCTATTGAGCAATTTGGTCTTAAAAATTCCACATTGTCCAGAGTGAAAATCACTTTAATGAAAATGTGGGAAATCAGTGCTTGGGTCAGCTGATTCTGTGCGTTTCCCCATAATGGTCTTGGCCCCTTTGCTCATAATACTGCTCTTCCTTCTCTATGACTGACTCCAGATGTTTGCCACAGTGGCTTGCTGTGGATCTCTGCATCTGCTTCCATCAGTTGCTGGATGAATGTTCTATGATAACAATTAAGGTAGTCTACCAGGGCCCACAGATACAAGTCTGATTCACCTTGACTAAAGTTCAGAGTTTGAGCTCTCTCAAAGATTTTCACAAGTGTGGTTACAAACAAGAGATCCTGACCTAGGCTGTGGTGAATTAGTATTTTGAGTATAGAGGTGTATCTGCTCCACCTTGACCAAAGGTCAGAGATTTCAAGTCTACCCCTTCAAGGAGATTGGCAGGAGGTTCCAGTGAGTGACTGCCTTCAGGATAGTGGTCTGTTCCTTATATCATGTTAATGAAGTTTGTTGCCTCCCCCACTTCCCTTTTGGAGTGGAGTATACACACAGATGAGAAATAAATGGTAGAGATTTCAGTATTCACTGAATTTCCCTCCTGGTGCTGTCCTGTATTTCTGTGTTTTATTTCTCTCATATCTCTGCTCCTTTTGATTAATAATTCTAATCTTCATGCTCCTGCCCTGGATCATAGGAACCCCATCGAGGCTGGACCTTGACAGCCATCATCAATCTGATTACAGGTGAAGAGCAGCTAAGGTACCCTCTCCACTATTGCTTAGATTTTTAGCTGGGGTCATCCTTGTGGATTCCTGGGAATTCCCCTGGTGCCTGGTTTCTGGCTAACCCCATATGGCTCCCTCAATCAAGATACCTCTTTCCTTGACCTCCCTCTCTGTCCTTCATCCCACTAGACCTTCTTGATCTGTAGTGTTCTCCTCCCCTTTCCTCTTCTCCCCTCTCCACTCCCCTACTGGCAGCTGGAGAACCAGCATAGGACTGAACTAGGCCCTCTGAATGTGGGGGACAGTTGTGTGGCTTGGGCAGTTTGTGGGACCACTGGCAGTGGGACCAGTATTTATCCCTAGTGCATGAACTGGCTCTTTGGAGTGCATTCTCTATGGACAGATGCCTTGCTCAGGTTAGACACAGGGAAGAGAGCCTTCCTTGGTCCTTCCTTAAGTGATGTGACAGACTTTGTTGACTCCCCATGGAAGGCCTTACCCTCTCTGAGGAGTGATGGGGGTGGCCTAGGAAAAAGGTTGGAGGAGCCAGAAAGCAGGGGGGAGAGGGAATTGGGATTGATGTGTAAAATAAGATTGTTTTAAAAATAAAAAAAGAAAGGAGAAAAAGAAAATGTGGGGAATGAGAAAAGACAAGGATATAATAAATACAACACCTACTAAATCATTGAAACCTAGTCTTGCCATTTAGAATTTACTTTCAAATACTAAATTCGTAGTACAAGTAGATTTTGAGTAAAATAGAAACATTATTGGATAGTGATGAAGAGACAAATAAAGCTACTGGTTCAAATCCTGACTGTAGCATGCATGTACGGAACAATCTCAGAGACATTTCTGAGTTTCACTTTTTGGCTTCAAGTTCTTCGTGTGTAAAACAGGGATGATAAAATCTAACTGAACACCAGATTGACACAGAAGCCCTCAATAAAAATTTATTGTTATTTTCTTGAAGAAATATCAAACATTATTTGTTCTACTGGGGTAGTGGTGTTACTGGTGGTGGTGGTGGAAGAGAGAGTCAGGTGGTGCTGGTGGTGGTTGTGGTGGGAGAGAGAGAGTGGGTGGGGAATAGAGAATTCTTATGCAGCCAGGCTAATCTTCAAATGACTTCTCCTGTTCTTGGCTCCTGAGTGCTTGGATTACATGTGAGTACCACTATCACCAAATCCATGTCTTCTTTTCTCTACTCTTATCTCAAAGTTCTGAAGCTTAGGAAACACTATAACTATAGCTAGGGAAGACTAAAGATAGAAAATACTCTTGACCTCCTTAGTTATATTCAGGTACCATAATCTGGATAGTTAATCTCTAAAAGGAGATAATAGAAGGTAGGCTATTACTTGTTTACTTCCTCCTCTGAAAGTAATTGCTATTTTGATGCTTAGTAATTTTACCATCTCCTAGTCTCCATTCATTATATACAAAGGGCTCTTACCACTCATTTCAATGGAGATGAAGTATCTCAGTATGATGACAAAAAAACTACTAAGAAGGTCAATTAGTTCTAAAAATAGTGTGAAATGGCTATTAAAATACTCTTCACAAAGTTATGTTACTATATCCTTTCACAAAACCTGAAGATGCCTTCAGGATAATATTCTGGTTAATAAGGATAAGATTTGTACTAAGCTTTGGAAACAAAATTCTTAAGCCACTTATTGGTCTATAAAATGAGTATATTATGGTCTAGATCTAAAATACTTCTGCTTTGAACATATTTCCAAGGTTTTGTCCTAGGCCAAAAAAGAAAATGAAAACATTGCTTATGACTTAAGTGGTACATAATAACCTGAAGATAAGACTTTATCATGAAAATTTCTTTATCACACATTCCCAGATCTAAAATGTCTAGACCCATAGAAAACCCATGATTCCATGAAATAAAGTATTTATCCTCTTGTTATCCATATTTATTCATAAATTTCAAAAATATATCATGTAAATTCTTCTAATATGATGGTTGTTATTGATAAAACAATATTGAAATTACATTCCTGAATTACATTTAAAAATTGTGCAACATCAGACAAAGCATAAAATAATTATTATGAAAATTCATAAATATTTGAGTTAATTATACTACAAAACTCAATAATAATATTAAAAGTTTGAGTTAACTTCACCAATAAAGGTATAATCTGACATAATCATGCATTTATAGGAGAAATGTTTACTTTTATTAGAATAATAATTTATTCCATGATTCAAAGTATCACAGTATCTATAGATTATGAATTCTATAATGTTAGAATATCTATTTTACTTACACATTAAGTATTAATGGAATTGTGATTTTAGGTAAATTACATATGGATTTATTATATATAAATTGTAGAAAGAATGAATTTCATATATGTCAATATATATGAAAGCATTTTTTCCTTGTCTACCTTGTTATTTTGATGCTATTCAGAATTTCAAAATGCACATTCATCAGAAACTTTGCAAGCCACCGTCAGAAGACTTTAAATATTTCTAAGTAGTCCTTTATTATTGAATCATTAATTCTGGCAATAAAAGCATATATATTAATTCAGACCCTGTCAAACATTAAACTAGTGAATGGCTTAAGAGTGAGCTATAATGTCCTGCTCTCTCCAGAAATTTTCCTTTTAGTATGTGACAAGAGAATTCTTATACTGAATCATCATTAAAACACATTTCTCTAGATTGTCTATAATAATTATATGCTTGTGTGTCCCACCACCTCTCTGTATCCATCTCTGTCTTTCTCTCTGTGTCTCTCCCTCTCTGTGTTTGTGTGTGTGTGTTCATGAACATGTATGTGAATTTGTGGTAAGACAAAGAAGTGAATAGAATATACATTATGTTACTAACAATTTCTTAATCAAATTCTTTTACACCTCATACTTCATTCATTCTTAACATGTTGCTTAGGCATTCATCTCCTTCCTGCTAAAAAGGGGGAAAGCTTGTGCTTTTTATTTGCTTCTTGTATATAATTAAAATTTTACACTCACACTAGCATGCTATTGATGCTTCTGTGGATCCTTTAAACATCTGGTCTAGTCTTTAAAATGCATGAAGTTCACTGATATCAACCCTTGCTGATAATCAAAAGACCTTCAATTAAGCACCTATGAGGCAACCAATGATAAACAGGGAAGAAGATGAAACAAATTTGACAAAGAAATCTTTCATAATCTGTTTCTCAAAAGCAATTAGAATTACTTCTTTTGGACTTGGAATTAATGAATTTTCATTAAAATTTAAATTTCAAATGATTCCAAGGATATCAAACTTGAGAAGTTGAGCTGATTGTCTACATAATAAATCACACCGCAGGAACATGTCAAGAAGACTAATGTAAGTTCTCTGCCATCCTAAGTTTTGTTTCTCCTTGTCAGTGCTATGTGAATGTACATAATTTCTTTTGCTTTCTTGAAGGAGCTTTTACAAAACCCACTGTTATAACACTATATTTCCTCTCTTCAAAAATAAATTATAGTTCAAAACCTGGATAATACCAGTCTTAGTGCACACACACATGCACACATATGTACACACACACAGAGACCATTGTTGTAATAATTGCATGCGATGTGAATTTTCTAAATTAAATGTTAATTTTTTCACACTATGATAATTTGATTAAATGAAGACATAAAGTCAAGTTGGACATTTTGTTACTAATACACCTTATGTATGAAATTAATGCTTAAATTGATATCACAATTAATTACATGAGAGAAAACAAAATAATGCACGTATGCACATATTTATTTGCAAAGTTAATATCCAAACTGCACGTTCAGTATTTGTGGATTAAATAAGATGTAGATTAAATAGATTTGGGTGCTTAATGTCTACACATTTTTTGCAATATGGCCTTTTACAACCATATTGCATGCTGATGAATTAATTCTGCTTTGTTATACTGAACTAGCATGCCTACCCTCACCTGATCTGTTATTTTTCCAACAGGGAACTAGAAAGTTTAGCTGCAACACATTTTAAATCCCGTACTAGTGAGCAAGGTCTTATTGACACTTTTGGCTATTTAGCACACCAATGAGTTCCTTATATACATGAGTGCACAATCACACAAAGCAATAATAAATATTCCTATGGAATAGATAATTTTGCTCATAATGTAGTATTAGGATTACTTCTGAGAGCATAAATTAATCTTGGTGTATATTACATCTGAAATATAACAGTATATAACTATAAGCCTACTCTGTATCATGAGTTTCAGGTCAGCCAGAGCTTAGTGAAGCCATGGTTAAAAAACCACCCCCCCTCCAAAATAAAATTACAGGACAACAGGCCTTAAAAAGTCCAAAGTAGATGTGAAAATGAAATTTCTAGTTGTATATAAATTATCTATGGCAGAATTTGGGGAATGTGTATTTTAAATTAAGTGTTTTGCATGTTAAAAGATTAATACTTCATAGGTAATGGGATGATTTTCTTAGAGCTCACTACTTATAATTTTCTGCATTATTATTCTTTCCTTGGCAATAATGAACCAACTGGTTTTATCAAATAAAAAGTACTCCCATTGTGATCAAAAAGTAAAAGATTCCTGACATGACCTCTTATTCATATTTTGATACGTGCGTTACTTTTTGGACATGGTATTCTTCACATTATATTTTGGTATCATATCAAACAGCTCAAGCCTTAATGAAATAACACCTTAAGAGAATTTCAAAACATAATTCAATTAAAATGGATGTTAGGTGAAGTTTCATATTTATTAAGAAAATAAACTGTCTAAATAATATTTGCGATTACCCAACATAATATAGAAGGGAAGTAGGTGACTGAGAACTGGGGGCATACAGTCTCGATTTTCTAAATACCATATTGGGATGCATCAGCTTCAAGACCTAAGACTATCTGTGATCCCTGTTCTTTAGAGAATAATTCATCATTTCACTCCTTCATAGATTATCTACAGTAAAATCCTTATCCTCAAATAATTGGGGCACCTATCTGAAATTTTAGAAACCTGGAGGATGTTATATTTTATCATGAATTATACTCAAGTAACTAAAAACTTTTCTGTTCTTATTAAAATATGTTTAGTTCAGTTTGGAGTGGTGGCATAATAAAATAACAGTTTAAAAATATTATTGATAATTTTCTTTCTGAAGAGATTGTTTTTCACACATGACATGATGCGTACTAGACATGAGATTTACTAAGATCAACAAGTAATCTAGCATAATAAATGTGTAGGACAACATTACTTTCTAGAGGTTGTAGAGTAGGTTCTACAACTATTCAGCCAAATTTTATGCATGTTGTTTTTGTGTTTAATACTTTTGCAAAGCATACGTTGATCTTTTTTTGACTCTAAGTACTAAAAGAAATTTTAATTAATCATTTTAGCTATGATGATAGATTGATGACTGCACACAATTTCATTTATTTAATTTTATCCCACCAAATTATTCTGCAAATCCTACACACCATCTGTGAATATACAGTTTATTTGTCAGGGTAGGTTTGGTCTGAGTTCAAGGAAGCTTTGGATTTTTTACTCCAATTTCAACTAATCATTATTCCTCTGAAATTGACTTGTAATGAGAAAAGTTTGAGAAACAAAAACACATTAGGTACCTACATTCCATAAATTATAGCATCATAAAGTATCAGCACATTATTCACCTTAAATTGACTTAGAGGACTATATGCCAAGATGGGGAAAATGTGGTTGCAATTATTCTACACAGGTGATATGCATCTATAATTTAGTAAGTGAGAGAGCAGGCATGTACACAGGTTCAGGAAAAAAAAGAAATATAAGAATGGAAAGTTGATCCAATGTCAATCATACAACAGTAAGCCTAGAACATTTGGTATGATTTGAAATGGATGAAAATAATGTTTCACTAAACCACTAATAATTGTCTATGGGTATTATATAGGTAGGAATGAAGAGACTCTCTTTCTTGCAAAACTATTAACTTGGGTGTTATAACCTGAAATGTGTATATTCTCCCAAATGCTCAAGGATAAAGACTTGGTCCGCAGGTTTGTGCCATTTGAAATTAGTGGGATTTTTCAGAACTGGAGCCAAGTATGCCAAACCTTCAACTCAATTGTTCTGGATACTTTGTCAAAATAGCAGGAATTTGACTTGCACATAAGTAACACATAATTTAAAAAGTTTATCAGAGGGCTATGAAGTGCCATCCACACTTTATTTAACCTTTTTGTCATCAAGAATTTGTAAATTAAGAAGATTCTGAATATATTAAAAGTATTTGCTTTTGTCTGCAAGGTCTCTGGCCAGCAAAGAGCCCTAATCTGGTACCAGAAGATCCATTGTAGGGCCTGCAGGCAGCCAGCTAGCCCTTTTGACTGTGAGATCCCTGGCCAGGAAGAGGCCCTGTCTGGTACCAGAAGATCCATCTGAGGGGTGAGTGTGTTCCTGACTGGCTAGCAGAAGCCACGGAAAGGGAGCACAAATATTCCTCAACC